>CM039679.1:141486145-141658645 GCA_022537955.1 Schmidtea mediterranea | reverse complement strand
TTTTCAAGTATTTTCACTAAAATAAATTCAACAAAATACATTATTATTATTACAAGTTAATATTATTCGAAATCTTGATTACAATTATTAATATTTTTTACTTTTAACAATGTTATTATCATTAATTCTATATTAATTTTTATTATACTAATAAAAGCTGATTAAACGCAAATAACTAATTCAAATAAAAACTCAACATAAAATACATTGTATTGAAATAAATCACAAGGTTTGATACAAAACATCAGTCTGAAACATCATCAATTATTATTATTATTATTATTATTATTATTATTATTATTATTATTATTATTATTATTATTATTATTATTATTATTATTATTATTATTATTAAATCTTTTTTATTAATATTTTTATTATTACTAAAATTATTAATATTACAAGTTATTATTACTCAAATTATTATTTAAAATCTTTATAAATCTTGTCGCAAATTATAATATATTTATTAAACTTAAGTTTTTAACAATAAATTTTATTAAATTTGTTAGTTCTTTAACAAAATTTTTTAAAGAAAATAGTATCAATCCCTAGAGGTGTGCGTTCAATATCAACACAGAAACCCTTTGATATAAGGTAGTCGCTTGCTGTTTTCAACACATTGTTGTGTTTTTTGCGTCTTGCATTTTGTGTTTGTGTGCAATGGTTAAATATGTGTGCTTGCGTTTCAGGTTCTTTTTGGCATAGTCGACACATTATGTTCATTTTGTTTTTGTTCCTATTTGTTTTGAAGTTGAGGCTTATCATATTGTTACGTGCCTTAATAAGGAAGAAGTATTGATTGTCTGTAAGGGCTCTATGCTTGTTGAGGTAGGCTGACTGTCTGTTACTACCGATTGTTTTAAAGATGTGTCCTTGGCAAGTCATAGTGAACCACTGATCAGCATACCATTCACTAGTCAGGTCATGGAATTTTGAGGAGGATTCTTTAAGGTTATCAAGTTTGATTGTGTCAGTGTAGTTTTTCCCTTTTATTTTTAGTTGGAAGTTGTCGTTGTCAAGTATAGGTGTTGTGAGGATTCCGAATTTTTCGTTGAGTCTGTTTGCAGAAGAACGGAATTTTGTGAAGATAGTCTTAGGGCAGCCATGGCCACCTTTTATTTCTGAGTGCAGCCATTTTAGAGCATCTTCGATGGTGATTTGCTGGTACGGGAATCTTATTTTTGTGTGTTCAATTAGTTCTGTAATCATGAAATTACGCCTTTTGGTGTCTTTTGAGTTTATGAATTTTATAAGGTGTGTGACGCTCTGGATTATATATTTGTCGATGCTGGGTGTAATACCGAGACCTCGTAATACCGAGACCAAGTTTGGAGTGGGCATAAGGGAAGTTATTATTCATGTTCTGGTGGATGTCTCCAAGCATGTTTTTAATTACTCTTTTTATTTTCTGGTCAAATCCTAGTTGTTTCTCGCGATGTTGTACAGTTCGATTGCAGTTGGTGTCAAGGGTCATATGGTTGAGGTTGCAATTTCTAAAAGGAAAGTTCAATCTAGAATGTATAAAAGTTTTGTATGCTTGAAGTTTCTGTGCTGTGTGTAAGTTAGGTGACATAATTTTTTTGGTGTCATCAAGGGCTGTATTTAAGATGGTGTCTATGTCATGTTTGCCTTTTTGGCCGAAGTCAATGCCAAGATATTTATATAAATGGTTCTCGTCAATTATGGGAATTTGTTCATCGTAGAGTGTAACTGGTGAGTCGTTGTGATTTCTCTTCAATTAGAAGTATCCCATTTGCTGGGTCGGAATCTGAGTGTTGCGGAATCAGTATATTTTGTGATGTCTTTAATCATTTTTTTAATTTTTTCTCTGGTGTCGGATATGAGAACAAGGTCGTCAGCATATGCCATAATACTAATGTTGTGGTTGTGAATGATAAGGGGATATTCTTTTAGGATATTCTGTAAGATGAAGTTAATTGAAAGACTGAAGAGTGTCATGGACATGATCTTAATCGTCTTAGTGTGTTTCCATTCGCATTTGTATATTGTTTAACAGACATTGTACATGTCTTTGAGAAGGTTAATTGTTTTGTTTTTCAGTTTCAGCCTCGACAAGGTATGCCAAATTAGATCATGGGGGGCGCTTCCAAAGGCATCAGCTTGGTCTAACCATAAAATGTTGATGTCCTTCCCATTTCTAACCGCCCATTCCCTTGCCAGACTGATAACTGTGTTGTGTTCAGCGCATCCATCAGGGATGCCAACCGACTTCTGGTTACCGTACAGCAATTTTCTTTTCTCTATCCAGGACAAGAGCCTGTTGTAGTAGCGAAGAAACGATAAGCTGTGTCAAGTATGGCAAGTGGCCTCCATGAGGATACTTCATGCGGTGAATGCTCTTTGCCTGGTTTTATTATCAATTTTGTTCGGAATGTTTTCCATTTATTTGGACTTTTACTATTGCGAAGGATATTATTAAAGAGTGCAGCAAGAAATTCAAAGTCTGGGTCAAGTCGGTGCCAGTCAGAGAAGGTAATTTTGTCATTGCCGGGGGCAGAATGTGTATCAAGGCAGCTATATGCGGCTACAAGGTCCTCAGATGTTATTGGCGTATCAGATAGGAATTCAGGATCGGGGATGAAAGTATCTAGGTGTGTAATTGTGTTAATGTGTTTAACTGTCGATTCGAAGTAAGTTATAAGGTTGTCATCTGTCGGTGTTGTTGATATATTTGTGATAGGGTAAAGTATTTTATCAATGGAAGCTTTAGCCTTTCGATCAAAACCCTGCCGTAGCTCGAAAATCATTCGCTTGTTATCCTTTTGGATGAGGAAATTCGGAACTACGTGCACGGGTTTATATTTCTGTGGGCAGGTGGCTTACTGGATCCTATACATTTCGGCGAGGCTAGTATCCGGTTCTATGTGGTTTGTGGTCAGTTGTAAAATTACATCCTTTATGAATGTTTTATATTTATTTAGGTCATTGGGGTTTTTCTTATTGTTAATGATTTTGGTGATTAATTTGTCTAGTTGGTCGCATAACTCTGGTATGATTGGCAGAGTAATAGGTGAGTTAGTGGCAAGGCATCTGGCAAAGTGGCATATATAGAGGCCGGAATAAATAATTAGTTCGCACTTGGGTATGGGACTTCATTTAATGTGACTGAGTTCTCTTCTATAATATTTTGGAGGTGGGTTAGGGTATTAAGAATGAATGTGGCAAGGGATTTGTGTTTAAGTGCGCTCTTTTCACATGTAGGGTCAATTATTGTGGCTGATTTTTGGTTTTTATTTATATAGAAAAGGGCCCAGTGATTTTTATAAAGATACAGGGGCCAGATTATGTCGTTCCATGTAGAGTATTGATGGAATGGGAAGGCAGCAAAGAATGTGGTGAAGTTTCTATTGGTGTGTGCAGTGCCAATTAAACTATCTATGTATATGGTCGTGGGTGTTTTGGCAAAGGTCAACATGAATGCGGATATTTGGTGCTGGGATAGTCAATCTGACCCGATGTCAGAAGTTGTGAGGGGGATGTGTGTTGGTGGGTCGTTTTCAATAATGGTCACTGAAATTGTTGGTGAGTGTGTGGCATGATGGGTTAAAGCATTTTTTAGGTCAGTCGTTATGCCACAGTGGCATTTGAAGTTGTTTGTGTCATTAAAAATTTTATTTTTGTGTTTCACTAAGATGTGTTTGAGGATCTCAGCGGTGGGTGTGTTAATGGTAAGGTGAGTCTCGCATGGGTTATTTTTTGCGATATATGTGCACAGCAGAGTACCTTCCTGGTTAAGTGTAAGGGTCAGGATTCGCTTCTTATCATTGTATTCCTCTCTGGTGCCACGGATAGATTTTTCTGGGTGTTTTTCAGTGAGATGCGTCTCGATTTGGGTTAGTGCGATGACAAATGGTTTTTGTTTGTTACGTTAGCATAGCAGGCATAAGAAAGTGTCATTTTTCCTAACAGTCCTGCTGTGTCCACTTTGGAGATGTTCAAGTTGTTTCATGAGCATCAAGGGAATTATCTTGCCATGTTTGCATTTGGGGACTGTGCATTTAACATAGCCTTCTGCGCCAAGACGAAAGATGGGGGATGAGTTTCTTAGAGGTATTGGCGATCTGTCTGTTATGGTTTCGTTTGTTTGGATTACGTTGTTGATAGGGTTTGATGGAGTTTTTATTTGTATTGTGTCAGAGGTTGGTGCGATGGGCTGTGATGTCATGGCGTTGTTAGGGTTTGCCACCTCATATATATTTGTGACTTCGATGGCCCGGATAAAATTGAAGGGATCACGGAGGTTATGGGGGTTATAGGATTTTGGGGTGATGTCAAGTGATTTTGAGTGCATGTATTGTTCTGCGTTGGTGAGAGTTTCGCCGTCTTTTGGAAGTATGTCAGTGATTTGTGTTGGGGAGAAAAGAGATTGTGATGATGGGTGAAAGTTGATGGGATCTTGTGTTTGAAGAGGTGATTGTTGAATGGTGTTGTGTGATATTAGTGGAGTGTTAGATGATTCAAGGGTTTCATTCAGGAGGTCAATGTGGGAGTTGTCAGGTGAGAGTAGTATTAATGAGGATGAGTTTGATTTGTCCAGATCGACGTCATCGGCAATCAACACCGTGTCGTTGAGAGGGGTTGGGGTTTCAAATTCTGTGGTGTGAGTTTTGATATTTGTTTCTATAGTGGTATTTGGGTCGTTATTCATAGTAATAGAGTTAGTGGGGTGGGTGGTTCGGGTTGGCGAAACGGCGGAGGTGTGTTGTTGTCTGTTATCGGTAGGGTTGGAGTGTTTTGTGACAGATTGACATCATCAATGTCAGTTAAATTGTACTTTTGGGTGGTGGGTGGGTTCGTTTTTAGTTTTTGTTGGAGCGCCATCATTTGTTGGGTTAACGATTCAATGTTTTTGGTAATTTTGTTTTATTTTTGGGTTAAGATTGTATTAGTTTGGGATTTGTTGGGGCTATCCTTAATATTTAATTTTTTTAATGTTTCAATGTAGTTGTAGTCTGCGTTAAATTTTGTCCAAAGCCGTGTCGATAGTATTTTAATTTTTTGTCTGAATTGATTTTTGGGTTCGTTTTTAGTTTTTGTTGGAGCGCCATCACTTGTTGGGTTAACGATTCAATGTTTTTGGTAATTTTGTTTTATTTTTGGGTTAAGATTGTATTAGTTTGGGATTTGTTGGGGCTATCCTTAATATTTAATTTTTTTAATGTTTCAATGTAGTTGTAGTCTGCGTTAAATTTTGTCCAAAGCCGTGTCGATAGTATTTTAATTTGTTGTCTGAATTGATTTTTAGAGGGTTTAGGTGGTTGTGGTAGTGTATTATTTGATTCAGCAATCTGTGTGTTATTATCGGTATTTGTAGATGTTGTTATTTGTTCATTCACATCAGGTTCAAAACCCGCTTTTCGGTCAGCCAATCGGCCGGAGGCCGATGAGCTGCGTATTCTAACATTATCTTTTTTGGAGCATTTTTAAGTGCGGTATTTTTAGTTTGATAAAACAAACTATCTAAATTTGTTTGAAAATTTTCAAAATCTTTATCCAAATTAATTTTAAAATCGTAAATTAGTTTTTCAAAATTAAAGAGTTTCGAATCATTAACAAATTTATTAGCATTAGGTTTAATTTTATTGGGTTCATTAAGATTTACAAATTTATTACAATTTTGTAATTTAGGTATATTAACAAATTTTTGTTTATTAAATTTAACATTTTGTAAATTTTTTACTTTATTAGTTTTATCATTTTCAAATTTATTAAAATTTTGTAATTCAGGTACATTAGCAATTATTTCCTTATTTAATTTAACATTTTGAAAATTATTTACTTTATCTTTTATAAATTTATTATAATTTTGTATTTTATGTATATTAACAAAAGTTTTAACTTTATCATTTGCATTAATATTATTTTTTAAATTTATGTAGTTTACTTTATTATTATTAAATTTTTTTTCATTAAATATAATATGATGATTATTGGTATTTTTAATATTCTTTATTTTAGCAGATTTACCCTCATCAATAGCTTCAAGTACAAACTGATTATCATCAATTTCAGTATTATAGCCGGATTTGGATGGGTATTTATTAAACCCATAGTAGATTTCAGTATTCTTCGATTGGTTTTGGTATCTAAGACTCATAATCTTTTTGTAATTATTGCTAACATGGTTCTTCAAAGTATTATCAAGGGTATTATTTCTGATAAGTTCAGGGAAGTTTTCATTGTACTCATTTTTATCAAATATATCATTTTTTGGAGTTTTATTGTGCAAATGAAAAGTACTATTCCTCGGATATTCTGTCATATTATTTGGGTTTCTTTTATTATTATTATTATTATTGGATTTCATAATTTCGGCATATGAGTAGTTGTCTTTTTTTTTATTATAATTATAATGAAACTTATTTGAGTTAATAAATTCAGCATAGTTACCTTTATTCATGTCCTTTGTTGGACGGCGAGCATTGTCCCGAACATGGGTCAAAAGAGGAGGGACCCTAATCTTTTGAGCAAGTTCTTCGCGTCGTGTCGGGATCACGATCTCCCCTTTTTTGGAGCAAGGTGTATTTCGTTTTTACCAAGAAATTGGTGAGATTTGGTTTGTCGGACTTGTTAAATCTCATATTCCTGCTCCCATCGGTATGTGGCATCCGTCAGGATGTGCTTGGCTAGATTAATGGCACCAGGAAGCCTCCATCGATCCAGTCTACCACCCCTGGTCAAATCATTAATGTAATCAATAATATTAAAATTCGGGTAACTAGCACATGGAGCCAGCTGCGTCCTTAGGCGGTTCCATATGTCTAGTTCATTCCTTTTGTTATTGGTTAAAAATCCAAGAAGCACCCGGGCATCAGAATATCTAAAAAAATCAAATTTTTATTCATAAAAGTTCAGTTGCCACACAGGGCATAAGGCGAGATTGATTTTTCTGTCCTTCACTTTGTTTATCTTAATACATGTTTTCACACAAATAAGGTGATAAAAATATTCTCAGTCCTTAGAACGACTCATTGGGCTTCGGCATTGGGTATTCGACATTCGTCAATGGTTATTCAGTAATAGGCATTCGTCATTGGTTATTCGGCAATCGGTATTAGGTAATCGGTATACGGTATTCGGCATTGGACGTTGGGTATTGGGTATTCAACATTCGGCATTGATATTCCCATCGGTATTCTGCAGCATTATTCAGCATAAGTGTTTGGTGTTGGTATTCGATTTTGGTAAGCGGTATTCGGCATTAAGCACAGGTATTGATATTCAGTATTAGATATTTAGCATTTAGACATTCGGCATTCAGTTTTTGTGATTTTTCGTATTGTTTATTTGGTTTTTTTCTTTTTATTGGGTTTTACTTTCTTTGGTGTGATAGTGGTTGTACAGTTGTTATCAATTAGGTTGTTAAGATTAGTGTCGTTTTTGTTGGGTGGGTTGTCAAAGTGAATTGTTAAGAAAGATGTATGGTCAAGCGCAATGTTTGGTTTTTGTTGTATTGTGTTTCGTATAGTAGTTGAGTTATTAATATCAGGGTAACCAAGAGTGAGTTTATGTTTTTTGGATGTGCAGATAAGTTAGGAGGGTAGGTTATCAGGTTTGTCAGTGATCGTGTTAGTTGAAAAGTTTGTGAGATTGTCAGCAGTATGATTTTCAAGTGTATCAGATATATTAAGGTCAGTATAAGGGGCAGAGTTAGTAGAAATGTCAGTAGGATCAATTTCGGAGTATTTGGATGAAGAGTAGAAGAGTATATCAAAGTGATTATGTGATTTCTTGTGATCGGTTTTGGGAGTGAAACGTATGGTAGGGTTGTTAAGAGTAATTATGGTATTGTCAACATGGGTCATTGGTGTTTGTTTTTGGTAGGGATAGAGTTGTTGGTAAGTAGGTTGTCTAGATTGATCTAGAAAGCATTTTTTGATGCTACGGTATATAAGCAACTAGGTTGAGAGATAGCAGTTGTTGACAAAAGTGTTCATCAACTGGTGGTACTGAGGAAACTAACCGACTCGCGAGGGAGTAACCCCGTAGACTGATCGACTCAGCCTATAGGTACCAGTGACAGTTAAGACGTCTCACGCTAAGGGTAAAACCTTATGACCGGCCACGGTTTAACATCAGGTAGCATAATATGAATGCAAGCTTGAGTAGGAGGAATTGGACAAAATGTTATTTTCATTCATGTACTAATCTGGTAAAATTGTTGACGGGCATTGCAATTTCGGTTGCAGTCTTATATGAGGCCTATCACGAAGTAAGGAACATATTGACACAGTAAGTCTAACGTGTTCCCGATTCCAACCAGGTCATATGAAGGGCTACCCTTGATAAGGTAGAACTGACCCATTCCTTCATATGAGAGGCTTATTCCGGCCTTCCCGTAGTACCGTGAGGTTTCTCGCCTCGAACGGAACAATTTCGCAAGGATTAAAAGTACATCGGGCTATGTAGCAATACTTAATGAAAATCAACACCACCAACCCACCATCATTATTATTACTAAGTATTTTTTAGGGATCCGTCCTTATTCCTCAGCCTTATAAAAATATTTTACTTATATAAAAATTTAGCCATACTCTATTTTTATTTTACAGTTTTATTAGAATATTATACAAACAATTTAGGCTTGTTCCACTTTTATTTTCGATATAATATTTGCCCATATTTTCCGTCTCAACTAAAATTATTTTGTTTAGTTCCTATATATTATTTAAAATATTCCTTTTCGTAATTTTGTTTGTTCGGATTAATCTTTTTCCTATGGCTATTCACTTTAACTGTTCCAACTATCTCGCAATTTTCCCCCACTACCATTTTCCTTTCCTTGTCCTTGATTTATTTATGTTCACATTGTATTTAATGAGTATCCACTGAACTACTCGGTGTTAGTGATTTTGAGCCAATTGTCGTTTAAAATTTTATGTCGATTTTATCGAAATTGAGTGCAAGAAAATTAAGCCAAAAGACCCACTCTCGAGTCACTTTCTTTCGCTATTTAGTTCAGTGATTTGACGTTCGAGCCCGTCGTTACGCACGGCGTGGTCTCTCACGGGCACGAGCTATTGGCGGACGAACCGCACTTACACAGTTCGATAGGGTGTTTGATTTTACTGACTTGCAATATGTTTTGGCTGTGGGTCGAAAAATAAATAAATAAATTTTACCATATAAGTCGAATAAAAGCTTCGATGCATAAACGTATATTCTTCATTAAAATTCTTCATTTCATATTTTCAGAAAAAAATTTCTTAACTACAAGCAATTGATAAATACTATGGAAAAGTAAGACCACAAAATTGACATCTGCATACTAAAATCAGTCTGACCATCTGCAACTAACAAATCTGTCAAGTTTCTGCACACCGTTTTTTCAATTTGTCTGTCTATCTTTCTGCGCACAGTCTGTCAATTTTTATCTCTGTCTGCACACAGTCTGTTAATTTGTCTCTCTGTCAATTTGGTTGAAAATTTGTGAAAACACATCAGTATATATACCTATAATTTAACCTTAACCTTGCGTGTTAGATTTATTGCGATAAAACAAATTTGAACTTGAAATTATTTGTGTTATCTAAATTTAATTTTTATTATTTCCTTACTTTAAATTGGCAATTTATTTTTAAAAATTTTCATTGGATTTATTCAACAAAAATATTTTATTTTTACTCATTTAATTCATTAGAGTGTTTAATTGATGTTGTATATTGTATTTTAAGTTATCTTGGTGCTGAGTTTTCGTGCTATATTATTGGTACATTTAAACAATTTTCAAGGCCGCTTGTGTTTTGGCCCAACACATGTATAAAAAATTTCAATTTTAAAATATATTTTGCCTTTATATAAAATCATGTCCTAAAAATTTAAAGTTTAAATGATTTTGTGTAGAAAAAATTTCAATCTTAAAATATATTTTCTCTTTATATAAAAACATCCTAAAAATTTAAATGATTTTTTGTTTCAATCTTAAATTCGTAAACTAAAATAAATATCAATCTTAAATGACATTAAACATTAAATTACGCTTAAAAATTAATATCTAATTAATATTTTGAAAAAAAATATTTTAAATCAATAAAAATAAATTCAATAAAATGTGCCAAAAAATTGAATTTAAAAAATGGGCCAAAAAAATTCTAAAAAAAAGATGCGCACACAAAATTAATTATCTTGATTACGTAATTATGTAATCTAGATAATTCGAGATTAATTACGTCATTATATAATTTAATCCGTCGCCGACAGGGGGTAGGTTTTACTTGTGTGTTAGGGAGCAGTGTTCTACTAACTACCTAATTATTTGCATTTCATTCAAACAAAATTCAATCTTGGCCCAACAACACTTAAAATCATGTGAAGTGCACTAAGTAACTGTTAATCAAATGTGAAATACAGGAAAAGATAAGAGTAAACTAGGACGAATGTGCAGTGGATACAGTGATTAAACAAATGAAATTGAAAATTTACAAAACGCGGCTCAAAACTTTGAAATATACCTTAGTAAATAATGGGTAAAGATGACAAATAGAATTGTAGAAATAGACGAGTAAGGACCAGGATATAGAAAGATAAAGACGTAAGACCTTCCATTGTCATTCAAGAA
This sequence comes from Schmidtea mediterranea, assembly GCA_022537955.1. Classification (NCBI taxonomy): domain Eukaryota; kingdom Metazoa; phylum Platyhelminthes; order Tricladida; family Dugesiidae; genus Schmidtea; species Schmidtea mediterranea. Next base: position 141,648,063 of record CM039679.1, on the reverse strand, counting down.
CCTGAAAAAGAAAATATCATGAGGAGTAGTTCTAGAAATGGAGCTCACCTGCTCATGAATTTTCAACCCTTATGTACAATAGCAACATGTTAATCACCACGGGTACATAGGAGGGACAGAATAATAATCTTGAAGGCGTTTAGGTAAGATAAATAAACCCTACTCGCCAACAATATCCTTGCATCCTTAAATGACAGGCGTGAGGAGACTAATGACCAATTCTCGGTAGACTGGGAATTTAAACAAAATTAAAATATTGGTGGGATTCTGGGTGATGAGATTTTTAAACTATATGGTTGTTACCCAGACAACCCAATACAAATATCTTTCGCTTACCACTCGGCACCCGTTGCTAGGCAACGTGGGAACTGTGTTCAAGTGGGTCGGTCGTTCGCAAAAAGTGAGCGCTATTGCTAATGCTATAATTGACCGAACGATCCATAGGTTCAACGAGCTGCCGATAGAAACCCTGTGCTCGATTTCGATTTCTAGGTCCCTCATCTGTATGACCGATCTCTCCTTCTTCAAATAACTTCCTATTTACAAGAGTTTTACTAGGTCTGACTCCGGTGAATAATTTCATATAAGACAAAAACTTTATTGGCAATCACAATGACATTTACGATTTATCGCCCTTGTATTTTCGTAGCTCGGCGTTTGGCGCGTTCTGCTTTTCCTGGCCTACGCTTAGTTACTTTAGCTACGGTTTCAGTTCTGGTCGACGAATCTTGGTAAGCTAGTTGAGCTAGTGCGAAGACGAGCGTGTAGGTTACCGCGTTGCCCTGCTGGCACGCCGATAACGCTACCTCGAGGCCACGTATTTGGACCTTCTGCGCTTGGGTGAGCTGCTTCTCCTCAGCCCACCCTCGCTGTGCCGCCGTCATTTTCTGATAAATTCTCTTGGCCCTCCCTGGCTCAATCCAGGTGGCCTTAAGTTGTTGAATCTCTTGATTGAGTTGGTTTATTTGTAGTCTTAGATTCCTATTGGTCGTATAGACTTGGAGAAATTCTTGCCGAAAAATCTTGGTTGAATTCATATCTAAAATGAAATTATATTATTTATTCCAATTACATATCCAAAGTGGGTGATTATTAGTCGTATTCCCTTTCTTATGTAATGTGTTATCGACGAGGGGGGTCATGACATTGGCTCGGTACCGATACAAGTGTCTAGTGTCTACTAAGAATCATGGATATCACCATGTTAATGGCGGTTCTCAGGACATTCATTAACAAGTCAATCGAACTAATGATAGGTCTATACTAAAATCACTTTTAGGAAATCACTAATTATATAGCGATTTGACAATAAATTTCACCCGCGATTTTTATTTAATTATATTTAATTTAACATTATAAACTATTTTGGAGTTACAATATAATTTTTATATAACTAGATTTTTAACTGTTTCTAATGAAAATTCACCTAAGGGGAGCAGTAGAAATTAGTTTCCTTTTTAGAAATAAACAACACTTCTAATGAATAATTTTATTCTTCTTATAAAATACCTGTAATATTTCTAAAGAAAAGAAAAAATATTTTTGCACAAGTTTAAAACGGCAATGAGTTAAAATTTATTTTACTTTTCATATCACTTGGAATCCTGATTTAAGAATATCTACATATACTTTACATAAATCAAACACATACGTACTTGGTAAAACTACTATAACGAGGATGCAACTAAATGTTTAAATAGGTTCTATTAAAGGTCGATTGGTCTCGGATCATAGCTGTTATTACAGATTTTCCCAGAGTTCATGGTATCTGTTAATCCTCTCTGCCTTCCTTTATTGATGCTAACATTGACGAACTGAGCAAAACAAATCAACCTATTTGATTAAAACAACGCCCTAGGTGAAATCTTCCTGACTATATCATGGAGTTGGCTTATTTTCGGCGTTCGATTTAATGTTCGTTTATTTTAATTGGACAATCTTCACGAGCAGGGCTTATATTAATCAAATTTAGTTTGATTGGGTCTATCGTGACCTCTTTCGTAGCGTGAGCGGGTAATGGTTTGTGGTTGGCTGGGTAGTACGTCTTAGTCTCGGGATTATAAGGGTTAAAATGAATCAATTTATTATGATAAATTTACCGGTTGCATAGTCCCTCTTCCCATTTTGTGATTCTTTGGGAGATGTATTGTCTAGTGATGAATATCGTGCCATCGGAAGTTTTTATCTGACCTATGAAGTGATTGTATCGCGTATTTATTTTCGGGCGAATGTGTATGCAACTACTGTTTGCATTTGAAAATTCTTGGTCGGTGTTACTCGTTAGTGTGCCTATTGCATGGTTGTAAGAGAGTTGCCTAGATATTTTGGTTCGCATGCAATCGATATTCATTAAATATCAAATCGCAATTTCCTCTCTTTGTGCGGTAATTCATTATATTTAATTCTAGTGATTTCGATCTGTGAAATTCCGGCACTCAGATTTATTAACCGTGTGTCAGGCAATTGACCTTAAAATTGTCAAATTTTCTAATAGATAAAAGTCGACAATATTCTCAAGGCGATTACATTATCTAGAATAAGTACTATTGGGATATCGATTTTCTACTTCGAACGATGGTAGATTTTTGATATTTTAATTATTCGATTTAATTTTCCCTCCTTAGTTTGGAAACAAGAAAAATTATAACTTCATTTATCTCAAGTTAATGTCTCCTCAAGGTGACTACGATGATATGCAGTTGGATCATTCCCTTTTCGATCTAGAGAGTTCGGATAAAATGACAGTAATGAGATGATTCGATTCCAGTAATAATTGGAGCTAAGATCGCATCACCACCTGCTGATTTTATTCAATAGTTTCCACGTTCGAAAGGAATTTGAAATCTCAATATGGCCCTATATCATTCTTGTGAAACTATTTGTTACTATGCTGCTCGAGAACGACGACCGATTCTCCTAGTGGGTCGATCTACTAACTCAGTCGTTTGGACTTCTTATGGATTCTGAGGATTACTGTATGTCGGTTTACTGCGAATAAATCCTTGATGTTAGTTTATTATTAAAGTCGACTTTCAGCTGTTTATTACGAAATCCAAAAATACATGTGACTTTTGTTTTAGCTTTGGTTTAGAGTTTAGCATGACTAAGTTTTGGTCGGAAACGATCGCAGTTTTAATTATAAGTTAATCTATAGTTTAATTTTCAGTGTAACGATATAGGTTACTTACTCAATGGCTAGTCTTGGCTATGGTAGTTAGGATAATTATTTGAATTATGGTGATTCAAGTTAAAATCTTAGGGCTTTTATTTAATTGATCAGTTTATTTTTAATTTTAACAAATCACCTCAGAAATCCTTTAAAATTTTAACAGCGTTTATATAATTTAGTTACGTCAGATTAGAATTCTCGAACTTTAGAAGTCTTAGCAACGATTTTTATTAATTTTCTCTTATTTTCCCCTGTACCCTACCCTTAGTTGATCCTAGGCGCAGCTGTGTTCATATTACAAATTACGAGTGCCCACTGGACTACTCGGTGTTTTGATTTTCAGCCGTGTGTAAGATAAATTATGTCGAGTTTATGAGAAATGAGTGCCGACGAAACAGCCAAAAGACTATTTCCCTTTCACCCTTTTCCCCTATACGGAATGATATTTACGTTTCAGCTCCTGCGTTCTCACGCCGGAGCCTTCACAGGCACAAATTATTGGCGATTATACACGCACTTACACAATTCGAATTGTATGTTTGATTAATAACTTGTAATATGTTTCGGCTGTGGGCCGGAAAAATTTCGGCAAAAAAAGTCTAGTCGTTCAAATACATATATATTTGCAATATAATAATAGTTGCCTTTAATAATCTTCATGCATAATACATCATCATTCTCTCCCCACGCCGACACCCAAGCAGAGTTCATTCGAAGTTGCAAGGATGCGACGTGGAGAGAGTTTTCGAACATCCTCCCACTCACATTAAAGTTTCAAGATCTCCACTGGTTAAACGAGTTATTCAGATTAGAACTGCTTTTCAGATTAAAACTGATTCAGGTTAAAAATCGATTTCAAGTTTTGTAAAAACTGATTAAAATTATGTGAAAATGAATCGGTATATATACCTATTGTACGACCCTAACCTTGCGTGTTATTTTTGATTTAGTAAAACAAAATTTGACCTTGTGATTTTCTAGTATATTTTATTCTTAATTTTATTATTTTGTAATTTTATTTGACAATTTCTTTCTGCATTTTTTTATTGAATTGTTTCCAATTCAAATTACTTGATTTTTATTCCATTTTTATGAAATTTCGTATTTTTGGTAAATTGTCAAATTTCGGTCAAATTGTTAGGTTTCCATGTTATGTTTATGTTTATTTCGTGCGGATCTTCTTGCACTTTGTTATTATTTTAATTTAATTTTGTGTTTTATTATTTTATATTTAATTGTTCTCTTTCTCGCATTTTAGTAGGGTTAGTTGATGTTTTAATAGGTTTGATTTTAAATCTGCATGTTGTATTTGCTTGTGTGTTACCGATTCATTTAAACATTTTACAAGGCCGTTTGTGTTCTGGCCCAACAATATTATATTGGTTGTTAACATTGATTACCATCATAGAAAGGCGCTTTTAAAATTGTCTGCTAGGGCCGGTCAAACCAACCAGTTTACTACTGGTAAATGATACTTAAGTGGCAATACATGATGCAGAGTTGAAATGAACAACTTATAAACTTTTATGCTTGTATTTCTGAATGGGAACGTACAGTGCCACTACAAAGGAATCGATCCATTCTTAGACAGATTTTATGCCTCGATTAAATATTAAGCCAAAAATTCCATATATGAAAAAAATTAATTTTTAGGTTTTGTAGTTAAACATTTTCTTAAGTAGAATAATTTTTTTCGTGATAAAAGGTACCCAGAGTCAAGTGAATTAGGGTCTATAGATAAATACAGCACTGGGTGACATTAAACATCTATAAAAATTAATAAATTTTGTCAATTTATATATAAAATAGTATGGAAAATTAAATAATAAAATCATCAAATCTTATAAATTAATAATTGAAAGAATTTATCTCGGACTGATTTGTCAATATTATATTGGAAATTCAAATTATGATTCGTTGTAATTCCGATTTATCGGAACATTCTGAATTGGAATTTTTTTCATTGGCTAGCGAAGATTCGGGTGACTGCGATAATACATTTTATAATACAGCCGACGAAAATTTATCGGATTCAATTGATGTGGGTTTAAATAAAACTATTGAGTTTTCATCCGGTAGAATTTATATCAAACAATTAGTTTTATTAGTTATATCTAAAATCACAGGAAATTATAAAACCAAGGAGAATTATCAGACAGTTAATCCAAGTGGCCACACAACTGCCGATGTGATTTCCAACCAAATATTTGATGGCTGGGATTCCCCCATTAAACTGGATACTAAACGCCGATTTGAAAAGTGTTTCCAATTCTTTTCGGATTTATCGAATAAAAATAATCAGTCTGTTCTTTCTTCAAATTTTAAAAAGTTCAGCTTGATAAAGCCATCTCCACAATTAACTGAGTCAATTAATATTACTAGAACTAATAGAGACAATTCCACAAATACTCATTCGGTGAATAAAGTGGACAATGAAACACAAACGAAAATTGTTTCACAAGACTCTCATCCACAAAGAAGATTTGTATACCTTGAAAATGGTGATAAATGCTTCTTTGATGACAACGAGAGAAATGAATTACAGAATTCCATAGAAAATAATTATCCTTGCTATCATTCAACAGTTGGAGTTGCTGGTGATTCAATAATGAACGGTGAGAATTTCAAAAACATTTAAAACTCAATGAAAGTCAGTAAAATTAATTTTTTTTAATATTAATATTTTATAAGCAAATTTTGTTTCGAATGCTTTTCAATTTATTAATCCTTCCGTTTTTATGACTGTAATTTGTGGATAAGAACTTTCAAGTATCAATTTACAAGACTGTGTTTATTCACGCTGTTGCGCCACAGCTACAAATGGGGCACGGCTGCGCTTTATCTTTAATTACTGTGCCAAGAAAATTGACTGTAAGTTGGGATGAGTAAATTAAAATCATTAAAATACAAAAGCATGGATAACTACAACAGAAGAGAGTGGATTTTTAGAAAATTTTACCAAAATGAAAAGATTTAACTATTCTATCCCGTTACCAGTTAAACAGTGCCCAATGTATATGTTTCAATTCTGTATTCTTTAATTTTTAATTTCAATTTATTTACACATGACTTTTTTACGCGGTAGATACGTTTAAACAAAAACTGTGTAATAAAAGACATGCTGCACATATTTAAATTTAGGATGTGTTTCACAACTTTTAAATAAAACTGATGTCATACATGCCTTATTATTCGCCATTCAGTGAAGTGGAAGCTGTTAAATGTTTTTCTCTTAAAGCTCATGGCATGAGAGTGATCGGTTGATTACCAGAGACTTTAAAATTTTTAACCACCAGCAGATTTTTCTGATTTTGATATGTAGGTTCTGGTACTACCACTGCCAATAACTCTGCCAAAGGAAAAATAAATTCTAAACACAATAATCAGAACTTACCAGCTTTGAGAATTGTGCGTTTCAGTATCAATATCAACATCAAGACTATCCGCAACAGGTTTAGTGTTCTTGACAGTAAAAAAATTTCGGATACCTGTATTTCGTTTCATTTTATAAATCAAAGTTACTCGTTAATGCATTAATCAGTTATAGCAAACGATGAATAAGAAAAGCTTATCGAGCTTACATTTTTATCGGTTTATATTTTTTAAACTTAACTAAAATATTACTAAAAAAGACATAAAAAGGTTGCCATAAAATGTTTACCATATGCATAAATATTTTTTTTGGGGGGAGGGGGGTATTGCATGGCGTTTTGAAGGGGAGTGTAAGGGAATTACTCTCTGGTAAGCATTTTCTTTCGAAATAATTCCGTTTCATACTTATTAAACACTTGTTCTGGTGTATAAACTCCTTCTCGAATTATTTTTACTATCTTATCTAGAAAGATCTTACAGGATTTTCGTCACATGCTGCTCTTTAAACTATTATATTTATCCTGTCAGCAATCACTCAGTTTCATTAAATATCAGTTTCTTGGTTGTCTGGAGACTATTTGGTGGCTCCGTTTCATGAAGTCGTTCGTATATTCTAAGTTTTTCCTATACAGGTATTTTTTCTGCACCATCCAAAACACTTAAAGTTTTCCATTTTATCTAAGGTAGTACTGTTGGACTATAAGCCATCATTTAAACAAAATAAAATGACAATGAAAAGTCATGTTGAGAAATTATCAAAATGGCTGCTATAACATAAGCACGCACCGCAAGCATAAATCAAAAATAAAATACAACATTAAATAAAACAAAAATAAAAAATAAACATAATTATTTAAAACAAATAATTAATAAATTTCGCACATAATGCATACAGAAAAATAAAGTAAAACACAAAACCGCCTATAACCTTGCAAAAGAAGGTTTAGAAAATACACAGGCGGAAGAGGCGACCAGAATAAAAATAAAAATCAGCAAAAATAAAAATGTAAATTTAATAAAATGAATATTGAAAAATTAGGAAAAATAAATAGAAAAAGAGAAAAATATTAAAATAAATAAAAGCCATTAAAAAAACTCGAAAAAATGGCTAAAAAGATTTAAAATTCGCTTATTGGTCGCACACAGACACGAAAACAATATAAATATAACAGCCATTTTCATAAAAATTCATTCAATTCCACTTTTTGCAAAACTTTAATTTTGAATTTTATGAACTTTGGATCAATTTAATTGTAAGTAGTTTGGTAATTTGTTATTATGAATACAATTTTTATGTTATGCATTTTTGATTTATGTTGATTCTATCATGGATGGCCGCGATACTTTTTAGTATCTACGACAGGTCCCCCTAAATTAAATTATTTATATGTATATTAATTTGTGGAAAGTGGTAGGGTAATATATAATTTCTACAGTTAGTTTTGTGGAATGTTGACGTGTTGCCTTGTCGCTAACCACCCTTCGGTTTCTGCCTAGTCCGGCCAGGCCTCGTCGCACTGATCGCGGGTAGGACTCCGTCGTAATTCACCGTAGCGGCCATTGCGAGTTGGTCGGAGCGGTATGAAATTAATCTGCGGGAAGATCGCCATAGTTAGGGGAATAACATTTGTACAAATGTTTAAATTTTTCAAAGTCCTGTTGAAATTAACTACAGTGATGGGATTGACTAGGGTTAAGTATAGGAACCAATAAATAAACCAAGGAAATTCATGTTTTCTGTGATTAAATCAAATAAATGATATTTTGTAAGGAACGAACAGTAAATATGAAACCTAAAAACAATTCCAAATCGAATAATTACCGGAGCATCGGGATTTTCATTTTATCAAACGAATTTTAGTGCTGACCAGTTCTAACTTTTAATAATATACCTCGATAATTAATGCTAATTATGAAGTTTATGGAGAATGTGAATGTTTGGAAATTTTTATTAATTATTAATTCTTATTATATTTATTATTACAATTTTACAATTTTGTAAATTCATAATAAGAAATTTTTCCCCATTTAGTTTCTCTCTTCCGAAATTTTGTAAATCTCTTTCTCGTCCACAACCAAGAAAATCTTCAAATGAATTCAAGCTATCGCATTCCAAAATTACCGCAGTCTAAGGTAAATGCAGCTACTCATCCCAACGTCCAGAACGATGATCACATTCCATGCCAACAAAAATATGATAAACTATTCGCGGAGCACGAACGCACGCTCGGTACGTGGTTCGCTTCAGAAGTAGTAAAGGCACTACACCAGCAAATACACCGACTGACTAGATTCCGAGAAGATTTGATCGCAGAAAATCGAGCTCAAAGGATCGTCATTAACGATCAGAGCGCCGTTCTAATCGCTCCTTCACCGAAACCGAATTGACCAAGCGGTTAGCCGGCCGTGACCTGGCGGTGAAACTCAGCCTAACACCCGCGAATCATCTTCCAGAAAGAAATCAAGTTGACCCAGCTCAAACGCCCAAGACCAGCAAGAAGCACCACCCGAGTAAAAATCGACGTCGCCGCGAACGACGCCGAGCCGAGGGAATCACGCTGTTGAATAACGCAGCACAGGTGCTCGAAGAAGCCGCAGCACTGGTCGCCGAGCAACACCTCGAGTTCATAAAAATGGACGAAAATCTACAAAAATCAGTAAAATCTGTAGAATCCATCCCGCACATATGTGCCAACGAATCAGACAATATGCAAATCTGCATGAACATCTCGCCAGTCACAAATCCCACATCTATAATCGATGAGAGATCGCCGACTTTTGTAAGTTATTGGATGGATAATTTGGGGATGAGTTGTGTTATTCCGTTACTCAGGCCGGAACCACCCAAATCAAACCTCTCCGAAAGCGGAAATTTCCCGTCGACATTGACGAATAAAAGCCTGAAGACAATAGAAACTGACTTAATCCGTATAAATCTGCCTATTAATCTATGTGTTAACTATATCATATTTTATTTCCTTTTGTAAATTTTGTACATTTAAATAAAAGTAGAATTTCGGTAATTATTATTGAATTTTGTGATCTTTGAATCTTCTACCTAAATAAGTCATGAATTGATGTTTGAAGTTTTGTATGAGTATAGTATGACGTTGATAAAGCCTAATGCATGCATGAAGTATGATTAGGAAGTTTTATTTAGCTCAGAAAGCCGTAATTGTGGTAAAACTCGATTTTAACCTTTTGTATTGAATATTTTAATAGTAAAAGAATAATATTAAATAAAAGATGCGACATGGATCTCAGGATGACTTTAATTTTCCTTAAATTAAAAAGAAAATAGGATTAAGCTTAAAAACAGCTGATCTAGCCCCGAATTCAATAATTTAGGCAAAATTTCAAATTCCCACAAGTTACTTAAGATAAAATTTTTCAAATTTAAAACAAGGTTCTAGGTTAATAGTATTATTTTACTTTCTAGTAATTAATTCAGGAGATTTAATCAGGAAACTTAGATAATTAAAGGAAATTGGATTTTAAAAGCTTTTTAGCAAAAGTTTTCCTTCGGAAAATTTCTAAATTACGGAATTTAAATTTTATTGATTAAATATCTAAAATTAATGTTGACTAAATTAAGTTGGTAAGGGATAAATAAGTAACCAAGTGTCGGGTAAGTATGTTTCAAACGATAAGTTGTATTAAATATTTAACGATAAACTAAAGAGACCATGGAAAACGGTATTCCGGACATATATATAAGATCGATACTGAAGAATGGGAAACACGAGTATGAATGTCGAGGGAGTCAGAAGAGTTAAGTAGACGTAAGTCCTTCTATAAGTCACTTCTAGTCAGGAATCCGAAAGCGAGATTATCACAGGGAGTAGTCTTAGTAATGGGGCTCACCTGCCTGTGGACTCTCGGCTGCTATATACAGTACCAACATGAGCTTGCTCATGGGTATATAGTGGTAAGTTCAAAATTGTGGGGCGTCTGGGTGAGATAGAAGTTACCCTAGAAAAGTCAATAGTATTTAAGGTAAATAGATTATAATAGACAAACGCCGATTTAAACAAAATCAATTCTACCCAGTACACCAGCAGTACTTCGACTGTATAAAGATGTTTTGGAGATGACTTTCTACCTAGAAATTACTGATTGTCCAATGGAATTTTCATACTTTTATTGTTCTGATAGTCGCTTCATTCAAATCAAAATCTTTGCCAACATATGTGGGATCTTCGCCTCTTAAGAGAGTTTAAGATTTCAATATTTATTTCTACAGAAATCGCTTGTTTCTTCCGTATATTTTTTGGTTTTCAGACATCTTATTAGACTTTATTAAAATTAAAATCACTTAAACAATTATCTAAACAAGATTTTTACAATAATATTACCTTTTCGTTGTAAGAAATGCTAAAATAAATTATATTCTTTTAAAATTATATTATTTTATTTTAAATTATGTTATTTTATTTTATTTTAAATTATTTTATTTTATTTTATATAAAATTATTACCTTAGACTCACCACAATGCTTACACTTTTAAACACAATTACTTAATGATGTATTTAACGCAATTTAAAATGGATAAATATAAAATTCGACAAAAAAAAAGATGTTTGGTGTACATAAATGTTTTTATATTTATTTTTACAATATCGTTTGGGAAATGAAATATTTGATAGTATATGCTAGGCATGTTTAACTTAAATGGGTTTTCGAACTACATTACAAAATTATTTCAAAAATAGCCATAACCTTTTTTTAAAATTTTATTAAAAAAATGGTATATTTTGTCATATTTATGAAGAATTGCAATTGTGTTGTAACATTAGCAATGAAGTTTGTATGTATATAGTAATAAGGAAGTGAATAGTTGTCATTAGGTTATTATATCATGCCTATGAACTTGTCCATGTGCAAATTGTATGTGATATTGTTTCATCTACAATAAACTGGTAACACTCATTGGAGAGATCGAGTGTTGAAAAATATCTCGATTCTTCAATTGTGTCAAATAATTCGTCAGGAGAAGGAAGTGGAAATATTGGGTAATATAGTTCATGTATATTCTTATGTCTACTTTTTTTTACCATATCGATTGGGGAATTTCAAGGTTGTTTACATGTAATCATATAAATCAGAAACTATATCTACCTCAAATTCTAAATCTACAGGTATACATGCATTGATATTTAGTTTTACCATCTATGTTCGCCCATGTCCAACTTACATTTACTTAAACTTTCCTTATATCAGTTCAGAAAAGCTATCTTTTCATTTTAAACTGGCTTTTATATTTTGCAATATTACCATAGATGATTTACTTTCTTACTCTATCTTTATTTCCGTTGTATCGCTTACAATTTTGTGTATCTTCGGGTGTCTTACTACGCCAATTTATGAAAGTTATGCGTTATCTCATATAACTTGCAGAATGAATTTGACAACAAATTATTTCATAGATTATTAGATGAAAGTTCTAACAGGACGAGGCTACAGTTTTGCTACACCGCACAATGAAGGGAATTCAACGAGGATTCAACAATTAAATAGGCAAAATTATGGATGTGTTCAAATTTTATTAATTAAAAACATTTCTATAATTTCAAATTTAAACAAAATTGTTTTTGCCACTATAATCTGCGCACGAATAAAATTTAATTTACATATTGTTTTTATTTAAATAATTTTGAAAAAAGCTTATCTTTGCAGTCGTTAAGTAAAAATATAATTTTTCATTCCAGAATATTTTTTTAAAAATCCTATAAAATATAACAGATTTAATTATATATATATATGTGCATCTTTAAATTTTATAATCATTTTTGATTGCAAGTAAAATCATTTATCCTACATTTGTCACTTGATATAATTATTCCTTAAGAATTTCATTTATCTTCATTAGATTTTGACTATAGATCAATGTTTGTCCAATTAACTTTGATTGTATTTAAAATTTTCATAAATTTCGGTTCCACTTAAATCTTTACAATTTCACCAAATTTTGCGTTTACAAACTTTTCTTAAATTTTTCAAAAATATATTTCGAAAGATAACAGTAATTTTTAATTACCTCTTTGGTACATGTCGAAAAATAACTTATTAAAAGTTTAAAAATATTTTAAAAACTATTTAAAATCTGTATTTGTATGTAATTTCTCAACCTTCAAAAAAACAATGTAGAAATGTAAACATTTGCATTTGTTTTAATAAAGTATTTTGACAATCTAAAAAGTTAGTAAAAATATGTTATCTGAAAATTGAGAAAATCTGTAAGTACGGAATTTTATTCAAGTCTATTAATAATAAAAACAAAATAGGATTTCATGGAGTTTCCCAAGTACAAGGTGAGGAAACAAATACAAAATTATTTTTAAAACAACTTTGTTTTATTTCTTCATCTGTTGGGATTTTTGTTAACCTTACAGTAATAAATCAGTTGCTACAATTACAAATAAATATTATTTTTCTTACAGTAAATACAGTCAGTCTACTGACAATTGTAAATATTAATAAGGGAAATTTGTAGATAGTAAACAATTGTAGTAAACAATAAACTTCTGATTGGATATTTATTACTTAATTAAGGTAATTTCGATTTACTTTTTATGTAGTTTTAAGTTAAGGTTTTTATTTAAATGAATAATTTACCACATAACTACGAGGGCTTGCATGCTTAGTTACGTAATTTTTTTCTAGATTATATTACTCAATACTCGGCCATCTTTGTTTTAATACTTGGTTTTTAGAACCCTACACGCAACATTGTAGAAATAGTATAATTGATACATGAGTACATGAGCAAAAAATCTGTCGAACAGCTTTTCTAACTGCTACTTAGGATCTGCAACCTTCTTTATTAGTTTACCTGTGGTAGTGAATATTTATTGTGAGTTTTGCTAAATGTAAGATCTGTTTTGGGTGACTGTATTTGAATTACAATAAGTTTTTAAGTTAATTTTCATATGTTTCTAATTGTATTGCTTTATTTTCATTTTTTGCTTGATTCACTTCCAACTCATTTTCAAGAAAATTAATTTCCATCATAAGATTTATTTCAATTTCATAAAAAGTGCCAAATAATTTATTTTTTAAACACAAGATAATTTAAATATCGTAATTGTTTATATTAATGTTTTAATAATAAATTTTTTAAACTTTCTGAACTCCTTAACTCATCTTTTATTTCATGGTATCACAAGGAGTATGTGGAATTATTAAATGATATGCTTGTGGTAGCCTAGTAACAGCAACTGTCAAAATTTTAAACAAATTCTTTTGATTTTTACTGAGATCTGCTAATATTTCAGGGCTGTCTGGAGATATATGTTGATTATTCGCTTGCTCGCACTCTAAAAAACTCTCAAAATAAAAGACTAATTCAAATCTTCTTAAATTCTGGGTCTTAGACTCAGTTTAAGTAGACCAAGAAAGATTTTAAAATATTGTTGGCGAATAGAGTTGATTTTTATTTATTTTTTCTATGGTATTTTTGTGTGTCTACCACCTAAACGCCATCAAGATTATAATTCTACCCCTCCTATGTACCCATGGTGATTGCCATGTTGGTACTGTACATAGAGGTTGAAAATTCATGAGCAGGTGAGCTCCATTTCTAGAACTACTCCTCAGGATATTTTCTTTTTCAGGTTCTTGAATGACGATGGAAGGTCTTACGTCTTTACCTTTCAATATCCTTGTTCTTACTCGTCTATTCCTACAATTTTCATACTTATTCGTCATCTTTACCCATTATTTATAAAGCTATCCTTCAAAAATTTGAGCAGCGTTCCTTCCTTATTTTTTGGTAAATTTCCTATTTCATTTGTTTAATCACGGTATCGACTACATTTTTGTCCTAGTTTACCCTTTATCTTTACCTATTTTAAAAATTTGATTAACAGTTCCTTCACTCCCGGTACATTTCCCATGATTTTAAGTAGTTACAACCCTCTGCGGTCACTTTAATAAACACTACTCTCTTCTGCCACATTGTATCACTCAACTATTGGAAAATGCTTTCAACTTTATGTTCATACACTATCTTATCCTTTTCTACTTGAATTTCCGATTAACTTTCTGACAATATTTTAAATTTTCAATACAAAACTTTATTCCCCCTTAACTAAAGTCGCACTTCCCATGAGTTTGAATTTTCTGCTCGCCCCGACCGACGTTTCCATCAGCCGCTGCGAGTTGTTTAACGGTGCCCTACGGGGAGGGTCCTGTGCCATTTTGCCAGGCCCCGTCGAGGACAGACCGAGATTTCAGACAAGCTCGACCCGCGATCGCAACTAGAGAACTTAATCCACCAGCCAGATCGCCGATCTGCCTGCCTGATAACTATTACAATACATATGTATAAATAATATTTTAAGGGGACTTGTCATTGGCACCAAAAGATTCCACGACCATTCAGAATAAAATGAAAATAACAAAACTTTAACTCCGAATTATATATTTATACAAAATAACAGTACTTACAATCCACAGTCATGCAACCAGATTTGAAAAATTGGCATAAGTTGGCATAAAAATTTTCTACACAATCATCTCTAAGAATTTTGTCTAAAAAAATTTTGTCTGACTGCCTGACTGTCTAAAAGTCTGCTAGAAATTATGAAAATGACTGCTGTATATATAGTGTTTTCATGCCTGGGTGCGACCAATCAGAGAATTTTGAGCCTTTTTCGGCCATTTTTCGGAGGGTTTTATTGGTTTTATTTTATTTTAAATATTTTATTTTTCTCTATTTTTCGATATTATTTTCTCAATATTTCGTAAATTTTTATTTATTATTTTTTTATTTTTTATTTAATCATTCTCTTTGATTGTTTCTCTTTTTACCCTTTGATATTTAAATTTTTGGTCGCCGCTTCCACCTATGTATATTCTAAACCTTCTTTTGCAAGGTTTTGGCGGTTTTATGTTTTGGTTTTACGTTTCTTTTTGCATCTGTAGGCTTTCCAATGATTTTAATTAATATTTGTTTTATTTAATTTTGTTATGTTTTTATTTTGTTTTATTTAATATGTTTTATTTTATTTTTGATTTCTGCTTGCGGTGTGTGCTTATGTTACAGCAGCCATATTGACAATTTACAAACGACATTAATTATTTTGTTTTAATTTACACAATTTTATCCCTTTTGTATAAATTATGGTTAATAGTCCAACAATATGTATACCAAGAAATTAACAAAGACTGTTTTAGATTTTGTCATATAAACTACTATTTTTACTCGGTTACTTTGAGTATCTTCTGATAGTTTGTAATTCTAAATTAAAGATAAAATTAATGATAAGCTGATATTTTTATTTACTCTTCTATACTCTCTTTACTAGTCAGCTGGGTCATGGTTGCCGAAATGTCCTAAGATTGATACATTTATTTTTTCCATCAAATGACTCAGCTTAAATTAATTTATTAAAGTAATAAAACTTCTTATTCTTAAAGTGCCCATCCTAATTATTCTCCGACAAGTCCTACAACTCTAATTTTTCTCGCAGTATTGGCAATTGTTTGTTTATATAATGTTAGATGCGTTACTTTTAGTAATAACGTCCAAAATAAATATTTATAAAATACAAAACCCCAAAATTTATTCGTAATATTTAAGCACAATGTAGTGGCTATGAGGATTATGAGGACGATGCCAGGTGGATATTTGGCTTTGGAAAAAAAGTTGAGATTCCCATAAATTTATTTTTCAAGCCAAATATCCATGAGAAATTTTATTTTTTCTACTGGGGTTTAAAATTTTTAATTATTTGTTTTAATAAAATGAATTATTTTTTAATTTAATTTTTTTTTAAATTTTCAAATTTCAAATTTTTAAAAAAGCTTAAAAACAAAAAATTGTCTTAATCGCCAACGATTGGTCACACTATAGAGAGGGGGTATTTTCGAATAAAAAATAAAATAGGCTCAAATCGCCTACCGACTAAAAAGTATAAATATTTTTTCTCGATTAATAAGTATAAAATATATTTCCTCAATTAAAAAGCCAAAGTAATTTTCACACTTAAAAAGCCATAAAAATTAAATGAGCTCAAATCGTTTACCGACTAAAAAGCCTAAAAATATTTCCTTTAATAAAAAGCCTAAATATTTTTCCTCGATTAAAAAGCCTAAAATATATTTCCTCAATAAAAAAGCCAAAGTAATTTTCACACTTAAAAAGCCATAAAAATTAAATGAGCTCAAATCGTTTACCGACTAAAAAGCCTAAAAATATTTCCTCTAATAAAAAGCCTAAATATTTTTCCTCGATTAAAAAGCCTAAAATATATTTCCTCAATAAAAAACAAAGTAATTTTCACACTTAAAAAGCCATAAAAATTAAATGAGCTCAAATCGTTTACCGACTAAAAAGCCTAAAAATATTTCCTCTAATAAAAAGCCTAAATATTTTTCCTCGATTAAAAAGCCTAAAATATATTTCCTCAATAAAAAAGCCTAAGTATTTTTTTTTATTTTATTTTAAATTAAATTACTTTAATTATTTGTTTTAATCAAGTCAATAATTTTATTTATTTATTTTTTAATAATATTATTAAATTTAATTGTTTGTTTTAATGAAGTGAATTCAATAATTATTTATTTATTATTTTATTTTTATTTTATTTATTTAATTTTTTACCTAATATTAAATGTTAGATGCTGTGTAAACATCTTCGTTTAATTCAAAATTTGTATTCATTCAAAGTTCAAAATTTATTAAAATCAAAATTCTATCTTCCATATTTTCTAGTATTTAAACAAAATTAACACCGACATTTAAATTTTATTATATTTAATAATTAATTTATTTGAATTTTATTTTATTTATATTTTAATAATTAATATTTAATAATTAATATAATAATTTATAATCAGATATTTAAAATATATTTTTTTTAATTTATCAAAAGTTAATTTAAATCTTATTTTTGATTTTAATCATTTTAAAACTTAATTTATGTCCGTTGATAATTAATATTATTAATATTCACATTAATATTATTATTTTATTTTATGATTATTAATTTTTTTTATTAATTTTTTATTTTAATTTATTTCAAAGTCTAAGAATAATTTTTCAATGTAAAAAAGATTGATAAATCATTGATAAATTTTTAATTGTAAAAATAATTAAGCAGTTATAACAAACTTTTAATCCACACAAATATTTTTATTGATAACAATAAAGATTTAATAAAAAAGAATAATTTTTATTTCAAATCAAAAATATCCGAGTAATATGCTTTAAGCGTTTCGGCTAACAATATATGGATTGCTTGGTCAAGTTTGAAATCGTGGAAATATGGATATCCATTTAAACATGTTATTCTCATGCTATCTTTACATACAATGCAATTTGCAACACATCGGTCACCAGATCGCTGAACGTTGTCACAGTGAAGTTCTTCAATGTAAATCCCTGTAAAATGAAAATTTTTGTTCCGAGAAACTCTGGTACGCAATAATCCAACGTATTTTTAATTCTTGGATAAAGTTCCTGAATTTCATTTAAAATTACTTCAAAGAGATAAACTAAATAATAACATAAAATACATATTTAAATATACATACTTTACCTTTTGAGATTTTTTAATACTTAATAAGAAATAACATAAAAATTTTAAATATCAATAAAAACATACAAAAACAAAGAATATTTTCAAATGATTTATTAATTCCAAGTTCTTCGTAATCTTAATATTCTTCATAATCTTTATAATCTGCTGAACACTCCTCTTGATTGACACCTAAACCCACATTACCTTCAATATAATCACCATACGCTACACTTGTATTTTTCTCCGCCCAAACCCTTTTATCGTCCTTATTTGTTAATTGCATTTTTACTGTTTTTAATTGTGAATAATTGATGTTTTTTGCTCGTAATACGAGTTTGTGGTACCGAAAAGATTAAGTTTTTGAACAATCTAGGTATGACTTATGTTTAAGTCAGTACTCTTCAATGTTATACCCTTAGCTTTGATGCTTTCAACTTCAGACAAGAGACTATAACATTTTGAACGAAGGAACACCCACTCCTTATATTAAAGTTCTTTATTCTCGTCTTTGAACTTTCCAATGAGAAAATCAAGGTTCCTACACTACAAGGGATGTTTTGGGTCATAATTCGAAGTATCAAATTTCCTTTTCTTGTTTCTCTCTGACATATTTAATAAACATTCTTTGTAAATATGCTTTCCAAATACTCTTTCACAAGGTGCTTGACCAATCGTTTTTTGGTAGGTAGAGTTTATCATAAACTCAATTTCTGGTAACAACTCATCCCAGTTTTTAAAATTTTTATCCTTTAATGAAATATAAATTGTGTCTCTGATTGTCCTAAATTGTCTTTCGATCTATCCGTTTGCAGAATTATGATAAGGACTTGAATAAATTACTTTAATATTATGAGCTTTCATTAAACTTTCCATACCTTTACGTTCAAATGATTTCTCTGTATCTCTGGAGCACCATATTTTAATATCCAACTATTTTTTAAAACTGTAACGGTATCTTCGCCTGTTTCGTCGGCATTAAAGATACCGGATGTATCATACACTTCAATCAAGGTGGCTAAGGCGTTGGTAATCCAATTTTCGGCACAGATATGATCTGCATCAGCTCTTTCACCGCCAATCTTCAAAAACGTAATGTTGTGGCGAATTTTAAGACGCTCTAGACAGCCATTTGTTGGGAAATGACAAACAGCCAAGCGTGACAGCTAGCTGCTACGCCTTCTCCATTATTAAGCGTATTTCTCTTCAAAGCACTAGCCATGATACTGTTATATAGAATTTATTTGATATAACAAAAATCAAACGTAATTAATAAAGAATCGTCGAAATGCCAACATACAATGATGGTTTGCAAAAAAAAATATTTGCAAAAAAATCTGGGGTACATAAATGCTATTATTATAAGCGGTGTATTCCTATATCCGATATTCTTATACGCGGAGTCTACTGTATTGTATCATGCACTGTCAATAGTTACCTATCAAATGTGCATTTTCAGTTTCTTTCTTTTTGGTAAATTGTTCATCCCATTCTATTCCTAAGCAGTCTGTATTCAATTTATAATTTAGGTTTGAGTTCGGGTAATTTCTCATTTTCTAAAATAATAATTTGTCCACTCAGGAGCTAGAAGTTTTTTTCTAAAGAAGATGTAAAAGATAATTATCGCATTCCTTATTCGTAATCAAGAGTAATGTAACACAATGTTTCTTTAATGTCTCGGATAATTTCTCTTTCGGCTATCGTTGTAAGACTGTAACTTCTTTCTGTTAGGATTTTCATTAAATAATCGGTGAAATCTCTTCTAGCCATGTCTCTTTTGCAAATTGCATGTTTGATTATATCGAAGAGCATCTATTCACCATAAAGAAACAAAAATCTTTCGTTTAATATAGAAAAAAACATGTAGTACTAATCATGGTGCAATCTCAAATTAGCGGACACGTTAAATGGTTTAATTCAAAGATTGGACATGGATTCATTAGTGGTGGCAATGAGCAAAAGGATAATGATGTCTTTGTTCAATCTAAATCTATCGCTGTAACAAACGCAACTTTATTAGCGGAGAACCAAAAATTCGCATGATTTTGTCATTTATTTTTTTAACTGACATATAATAAATGCTGCTTATTTATTTTAAATAGGAGATAAAATCGATAATTTAAATATTTATCATTTATTAAAAAAAAATACAAGCCTTCAAAAATTCCATTAGTTTAAAAAAACATTAAATTTATCAGTATTTTCTGTTAATTTCAATTACGTTAAAATAATTATTCAAAGAAATGTAATCATTTTTTCATATAATTTGGAATGAGGAATAAATATTTCCTCAAAATTCCGGTAAATCTACTAAATGCATCTCGTCAGAATTGTCTGTGAATTTTGTCACTGAATTTTCTTAGACATTTCCCAATAAATGGAATTGGAAATTTCGTTGTTGTCTTTCGAGAATATGCAACTGAAACTATTTATATTTACTTACTAAAAGTTTACAAATAAAAATTTGTTCTAATTTTTGAAATTTCAATTTCTCCTTTCGCGATGGGAAAAAGAGAATAAATGTAACATAAAATTCCAGTAGTTAAATTTTGTGAATGAAAATTCCTTTGATGCGGAAACATCAATTCAAGGAATTTGTGCACATTTGGAAATCGGTTTCCATCTCTTCCGTTTATTCATCATTTTATTAGTAATATTATTATTAAAATACAAAAGCAAAGACTTCATTAAATTCAACCATTGAAATAAAATATTGTTTAAATATATAAGAAATTTACCGAAAAAGGATTTTCGGTAGTTTTGCCATGGTTTAAAACAAATTCCTTAAATTTATTTCATTGCGTAAATCTTGTAAGATTCGTATTATTTTTTAATTAATTAAACACAAATAACAGTGGTATATCATGTATTTAATTTTATTAAAATTAGAAATATAATTATTTGTCAGTAGTTTTCAACTGAATTAATTAAGTAGAACATTTGTGCGGGTTTGACAACTATTTTATAAAATTCAATTTTTTTTGTTTTATAAGTTTTAATGTTTTTATTAATATTTGTTTTATCTAAAAGCTTCAATAAAAATTTTGAAATAACCAAAATAAAATCACAGGAATATTTTAAAATTTCGCATTCATTTATTTTGAATTATTTGACAATGGACCTTATTGGATCTTTCTTGATATTCTATTTGAACAAAATAATTAGGAAAAAGATCAAAAAATCACCTGTACGGACTTGGGATGGCAATAGGGGTATGCGGCAGTTGGAAATCACCCGGACTCTTTTTATAGAAGGTCAACCCTGGGTGCTAACAATGGAATGCATTTTCGAGAATTCCATCATCCGTCAGATATTCGTTTTATCTTTACTATTTTACTTGTTTAAAGGTATGATATTCAGTGACAGCGCTTTATCTTTATTTGACATAATGATGGTTTTGTAAAAAATCAAATATGGTCAAGGATGAAATTTATTCATAGCAAACATAAATTAAATCCTAAATACCCAGATTTTCATTCTGAAGTTTAACAAAGTATTAGTTTGGTATATTTTTGGTAATTGCACTGTAGAGGGATAATATTTAAAAACCAAAGGTTCAAAGGCTTAAAAGTTTCAAGACGACTTATCTTAATGAGAAATCAAAATATCAAACATTAATTTTAAAGTTTTGATTTACATATGATTTTTTGATCCCTTTAATATATGAAATTAACATCATTGTCTTTTGATTTCACCTTTGATCTTTTGTTTAATTCAATAATTTTCAATAATGAAGTTTGTAAGAATTGGGTTAAATTTCTCCCGTGTACCAATAAAAGTCAAATAAAAGTTCGAAACTAGTCTACCATTAGAAATCGCATTTAATATCACAAAACTAATGTATAATTTATATAAATAATCCACACGAAAATTTATTTTTAACCATACAAAAGATTTGTTATTATTACAATTCCTTAAACATATATAAACCGATTTAACCTTTACCACCCAAACGAGAAACTCATTGAAATTTCTATTTTCAAAATGTTCTTTTTGTTATTGTCTAAAATAAGACTCTGATGCCAGCATTTTGAGTATTAATAATAACTTACCTATGGCAGCGAATTGCATGCATCTGCTATTTTGTCCATAAAAATTCCCTCGATTCTGATTGGTCGAATAAATCACTGAAACAACAAATGCAGATTTGTTTCTAAAACACGTGTTTAACAATTTTACTTACAACCAGTGACATAAAATATTTGAATTTTGATCAATAATTCGTCATATTGAATAAGGAAATGTCTTTTGTCGACGACATTTAATGTGCGGATCTTACTTGTTTAGATTTCCTGTTTTATTTTTAAAAATAAGATCATGTGTGTATTCACTGCATACATCCAGTGGAATTGTGTATTTTTCTATTCGTGTTTCTATATAGTTGAATAGTTTTGTACTTCATTCAGCTGTTACTGCGATAGCTACAACCGTGGTATCTCTTCAAAACGGAAATCTAAATCGAGTTATAAATCACAGCTCTACAGCTCAGTCTCAGAAATCAAAAGTCTCATGTTGCTTAGCGTCATCGAAGTCTATATGTTTATGTTTAGCAGATTGTGAAAATGATTTGATCCATTTATTATCCGAACAGTCGCAACTTGTCATTCAGCTGTCAACCAGTTGTCTATTAAAACGAAATAACTCCAGGAAAGAGAATATTATTGTCGATAATTCTTTTGTTGTCGAACGTTCACTTACTAACAACCCGAATTCAGTGGATTGTGTCCCAGAATTGACTCACATATCCAACAGTTGTACATCCTCATCCTCATCGGAAGAATCAATTCAAGGAGCATCAAAAGTTTTTGTCGCAATTCCTGTTACAATGTCAACTGCTGTCAATAAAATCTCCAACAACTCAAATTCCATCAAATTTATTAATTCTGACCATGTCAAATGTGTCGGAGTTCCAAAAGATCATCTTCGGGAAAATTTACATTTGGAAATATCTCCAGGTTTCTCGACAGATAAATTTGCTCACCATCACAAAATTTTACAAAATATCTTTTTTCGCACATCTACTCCTCTCGCCGAATCTCATTGCATAGAAGAAAGAGGTTTTTCTTCGTCGTTTCAGTCGAAATCGTTTAAAGAACTAAATCTAGATTCTGTCAATAATAACCCGTGTCGTTCTTCTAATTGTCAGAAAAATTCTAAAACCATTCCTAATTCAAAAACCAATTGCAGTAACAAAAGAATTTATTTATCGCTCTACAATCTGACATGTCAAGATCTTTTTGGTGGTGAAGACATTCCTACTATGAAAAGTCCAACGAACGTTTTCTTCTCTCATTCCAAATCATATGGATCTTTGAAAGAAACTGACATTGATTCAGGATTAGAAATATATCGTGAGAGATATAAAGAAACAGATTTAGATAAATATGGTAAAACTAATAACAAATTTCAATTTAAAACATCAAGTCTTAATAACTTATATCAATCCAAACCCGATCCAAATCTTGTTATTTGTCATGATCTCGACGAGAACATCCTAAACAAATGCACAAGTACTGGATCGGTTTCTAAAAGTTCTAAGACTTTATATTCACGACTCTGTGATAAAGCTGAAACTCCGATTCAAATGCGAGTAGCGAAATCTATTACAAAGTTAAACATTCCCAGTTGGTTAAGTTCAGTAGAGTTCATAGAAAAAGACCGAACTTCTTCCAAAATCAAAAATGATTTAAATATTCCCGATATCAAAATCAAATCAAAGCCAAAACTTAAAGGGATTGCTAAAACATTAAATGCCATAAATTCACCTCATAAATCAGATATTGTCAATGCAAAAATCAAAGTTTCATTACCAAGTAAAAAATATTCCCATAGCATTCATAGACTGGAACCGATTGCTTGTTCGAAAGCCAGAAATATTCTGATTAATTGCCAAAGGGAAAAAGTGAATAAACCTGAAATTAGCGGCAAATATATTCAGACAAAATTAGAGGAGTTATCGTTTGAATTTTTATCCCAATTTCCTAACTTGAAAAAATCTTTTATTAACATCAAAGATAGTTGGAAAAATTCAGAAAAAATATCAAAAAATATTTGTTCGAAAATTATATGTTCTAAGTTGATTTCTAAATCGAAAGATGCTGTGATTGGTTGCGCAGAATGCCAAGCGCTTTATTGTTCTAGTCAATGCCAATCCGATGACCTTATGAAGCATTCTAAATTTTGCTATCGAGAAATTCTTCAATATTGGCTCAGTTTTCTCATTGGAAATTTATCAAAGAATCAGATTTACATTTTGTCAGAAATATCGAAAATTGGTTTGGAAAATTTCGGAAAAGGTTTTGTGCTGTGGACAATTGAAAGAACCAAATCTCAGAATATATTTTCAAAATTTCTAAAATATTCTCTGGCATCTGATTCTAAAAATTATGGAATTGAAATCGATGGAAATAAAGTTAGCAAATCAGAGTTTTTGTTCGTTCTTTCTTTGGTAATTGATTGTAACAACAATCGCTTAACCGAGTCAAAATATTTCTCAATCAACGGAAACCTAATTCAGTCAAAAAATGCAAGATTGATTGCGGGGGAAACTTTTTCAGTTAATAAATTTAAAGAAAAAAGACAGAATTTTTTCAATGAAATTTGCAAATTATTATGTTATTTTAATGTTAATATTCAAGAAACTTATCCAGCGTTTTATTTTCACTTGATCGAATATGTAACAAATGGAATTTTGTTTTCAAATCAGAATTTTATTGTCAATGATCCAGTTACCGGTTCTAAAATTAAACTTGTTATTGTGCCTGATCGAGTTCCATTACAGATTCCAATCGATTAATTCACATTTATCTATTTTTTTCATTGAAAAATAAAATTGTTTGTTTGCTTGAACTTTATTCTTTGACTTTTATAGTTAATATTAATTTTAAGTATTTGAGTAATAATCCTTTCGATCAAAGTGTTGAAATAAAATCTTTTGTTTTAATAGATGTCCACGACTTTCTTACTGGGAATTTATGCTGTCAAGATTTTAGAGCATTTTAGAATATGTAATATTTCCCGACAATTTATTTCAACTTTTTCTTCATTTTCATTACGATTACAAATCAAATTTGTGTTTCAAGGTGGAAAATGTGACAAATAATCGAAATAGAAATAAATTAAATGGTAAAACAAACAAAAACAGGTCAAAGTCGTTGATTTCTTTTTTTTAATTAAATATGCAAATATACTGATATAACAATTACCTAAATGCAGGGGTGCTACGAAAGGTTAGTCGTAGGACTTACCGAGTTTAACAAGCTATATAAAGTGTCATGAGATATTTTTAAAAGGAGTTGCCTAATTTAACGAATTATAATGACAAATTTCCCGGAAATTTAACAAATGCGACTCGATTCCTCGCGAGCTCCCTACAGATGTCATATGTAAGTTAGTTGTTGCACTTATTCCTCAAACTAGTAAAATCTAAATCTGTGGAAATGTAAATTAACTAATTATTTTGTTTAAAACTACAAATACAAACGGCTCAAATTGATTGAACTGCCACTAGCAATTGCGTGACTGAGTCCTAAAGTTAAGATGTGGAGCTCCTAACAAATTAAATTATTCAATTCTGGTAGTGCCAGCAAATTGTCATTGCTATGTTATATATTTAATGAAAGTTCTAATTTTGCTTTTTTAAATAATATAGGCCAATTATGTTTTTACACGGTGAATAAACATTGTAAAAGCAGAATTATGTGTATATTATTGGAGTAGCACGATGTGACCTTACAAAAACAAACAATTTCATCTTTTCCGTAAAATATATTTCCGAGCTCATTAAAATAAAGAATTTTTTTGAATTTTGTCAACTATAACTCAAAATTATTATTGACTCAGGTTTGATTTAAAGATCAAAACCATTGTTGAGATGAGGTCAAAGGTCACCATGATTGAAACTCCTTAAACTTAAAAATCTTATATTTTTTCCTGTACATTTTAAAACTTCATAAAATTCTTTGATGTGTGCTAATTATATGATTTATTTATCATTAGGAGAAATGTTGAACATAAATTTGTTTGGTCACATTCTATAATTTTTCCTTAATACAAACTTGTTATACATACATAGCTTCCAATACTTTAATAGTCAAAGTGTCACTTTGTCAACTTATTATTTAACTTATTTCTATTAACAATAAATAAATAATGAAAAGTTCGAAGAAGCTTTCTTTCAACCTTTGACACTTTGTAAATTTCCAAGCCCAATATGAAATGTATGGCAGCGGAGACTTAAGGCATCCACAAAAGGAAGCTCTTGTTTCTTAGATTTGTCATGCTTATTATGGTCAATTTATCAATCAAGACGAGCGTTACTACGCCAGATATTTATTAAATTGAAGCAAAATTGAACAATTTATACAGATATTTCAATTCAGAAACTACGAGTAAATTTAAATTTAAAGAAAAGTGATATTAAATAAACAAAGCTTCATCAATAAATTTGACAAGCAATTTCCATTAATTTGAAGAAGACGTGAGATTTGTCTGAGTAAACACAATAAAAAATTTAATAAATAAATTATAATATTTCAAAATTAATATAAAAATATATAATTTACAGTAAAGGAAATTAATATCAGTTTTGTTATAAAATTTTTAAATGAAAACAGCTGTAAAATATTTTATAAATAATGCCATTTTGATTTGAAAGAAATAGCAAATCTCATTTATTCATTCTTTTATTGTATTGTACAAATACATGGGAAAGTCATGTGCATTTAATTATTATTGGTCTGTATATTAAACATGTGTACAGCAAGTTATGGCATCGCGTTGCTAGGACTGTGTTGAGTTAGATCGTGCATGAGCTTTGTAATGCTGTAATTGACCGAGCGATCTCTGGGTTCAACGAGCTTTCGATAGAAGACCTGTGCTCGCTTTCGATTTTTAGGTCCCTTTATACCATTAATTCTATCTTTCCTATCCAAAATTCTCATACTTTTCCCATCTACACATGCCAAT
The DNA here is from genome assembly GCA_022537955.1 of Schmidtea mediterranea. NCBI lineage: Eukaryota > Metazoa > Platyhelminthes > Tricladida > Dugesiidae > Schmidtea > Schmidtea mediterranea. The sequence goes on along the minus strand of CM039679.1, from coordinate 141,621,032 downwards.
GCCCTCATATTACTTTTACGAATTAACACTTATCGAATTCTTTAAATAACATTTAAGTAACAACCAATATATATTTTACAAACGAAAACAACATATTTTGACACGTCAATTACGTGTTGTTTAATAATCGAGCGGCTCGGCGCTTAGCCCGCTCTTTACGGCCGGGTCGATAACTACTAGCCTTTGGTCTGTCGTTGTCTCTCGGTAGGCTAGTTGGGCAGAGCAAAAACGAGGGGGTATGTCACTGCCGCTCCTTCTTGACAGGCGGACAATGCTACTTCTAGCCCCTTTATCTGAGTCCTCAGGCTTTGGTTTAACTGCCTCTCTTCCGTTCAGCCATTTTGTGCCGCTGTGAGCTTTTGATAAAGCAGCTTTGCTTTCCTTGGTTCTATCCAGGTAGCTTTTGTTTGTTGGATTTCTTTTGACATCTGAATAATCTGCTCGTAGAAATTCTTGTTAATACTCCGTGTGTGTTCTAACTCTTTCTGTAGAATTTTTAGTGATTCCATATCTGTAAATAATGATATTAATTTTTGACTACAAATCTAAGTTATTCGATTAATCATACAAATATTCACGGTATTAAACAACGAGGAAAAAGAAATCGTGGAAACAACTAATCATTTATTTAAATCTAAATTTAATTTCACTAATGTTATTGTAATTCCGTATTCGAGTCATTTACGGAATTGAGGACTTAGATGATGCCTCTCAACACATTCGTCAGGGACCGGCTGAGCGTAAGAGCGCTTATGATACACGAAGACCGGTAGTTTTGTGTTTCGGGTACGGCTGGTACGGAGCATCGGAGGAACGACAACATTAGATTTCATTAGTTCATCAGCATGATTGAAAGTGGGGCTGGCCTGCGGTGTGTATTCGTCGGTATCCGAAATTCTGCCGGCCGCTATGTCCTCCTCCACATTTGAAAGATATAGCCTGGCCCTGACTACTTGGAGATTGGCCTGGCGTTGGTGATCCTCGAGCCGAGAGAGGAGAGACCGGGCCTGTTCGTGCATTTCCTGGGCCGGATTTCGGCCACATTTTTGTCTGCCCACTACGAACGGTAGTTCACCATCTTCTACAGATCGCAAGGCATTCCATCGGGGCTCTCTCGGTTGGGGCACAGCGAAGCCCGCGTTCCACATGGCTTGTCGCCATTAATCAGCAGCCTGTGTGGTGACACGAATAATGGCTCTCGATGCATCTACAATGCAATTACATAAATAGAGTCTCCATATGTTTGTTGAAAAGTTACGACGTTGTCCAAAGGTCACGACGGTTTATGGGGTTTTCACACTTATGATTATTTTATAGCACAAACTTAAAGATACGGGTTTGTAATTCATCAGTCGGGTTCACCTACTTATTATCTAATTTATAAGATATAACTAAATTAATACTGTGATCGCAAATTTACCCGATTTAAACCATGATGAATTTGAATTAAATACTAATCGTGTGAAAATGTCTGGAATACTTTTATTCAAACTAATAAATGTAATATATTGTTTGTATGATAAGAATTATACGAATTTTGTTTAACTTAGCTAATTAATTACCTTTCCGTAACCTAGGCAACGAGGTTACCGTTACCTAAATTGAGTAATATTTAGCCTTACCATTAATCACTTTATGGGATTTACTGATTACAAGTAATATCAATTACAACAAATGGCATATTTTATTGATTTAATTGTCATTTTACACTCTGGTTTATTTCAGTTAGGTTGTTACGTATAAAAGTTACTTGGTCGAATGTGAACTATTTTAAAGTAATGACCAAATTAACGAGGTAATTGTGAATTAACTCAATCAAAAATAACTAGAACTAAATTTTAATGATGTGGAGAAGGTTAGTACATCTTTCCTCTGAGCCCATAAATGTAATACTATTTGCATTAGATCCCCTTAATGGTTTTTTAAAGTAACTAGTGGGTTAATTTTCATATCACAAACAACGAAATTTTAGTTACAAAAACGGAGGGAGAATCTAACCCTTCTATTGATTACTTATTAATTAATCTCCATTGAAATTGCTGACCATAAGTAAAACCAATGCTAATCAAAGACCATATTTTCTTAATTTAGTTGTAGTGGTATTTTCTAAATATACTTTCATATGGATTGATAGTTTATGAAGGTTGTTTAATATGGTTGGAATTCTACATTATGAAGAAAATCCAGGATGTTTAATCTAATAAAAACAAATAAAAATTGTGATGTTCCCCCTAACTAATAATTAATTAGGATAACACTGGATTTGAAGTTCCTATAACTTTTTTAAGAATTTCCGAATACCCAAGATGCCGAACATTCGCTTCGTTAGTTCGTCGTAACTAATACTGATGCAATGTGGTCATATTTTGCTAATTTTTATACATTACTGTACCGATATCTCTTCACCTTATAATAGAATAATAAAAGTAAGTAATTAAGATAAAACAAAAAAGCGAATGCGCATCGATAAAGTTGTTTAATAATATATTTATAGTATAAAGTCAACTTATTTTATAACTATCTATCGTTGGCGCATAATTGTTAGATAAGCACGAAACAAAATAAAATTAAAACTTTTTATTTGCCAATGGAGATTCACCAACAAAACAATATAAGTACATCGGATTTTTTCATTTTATTTTCCGTCGTTAATCTTGGTTAACCTAGCATGCTTTAGTTATTATTTAGCGATAACCTGGAATCTGAAGAGATAAGCAGACACGAGGGAATACTTCATCGTTTGAAATGGTCTAGCTTTCGGCAATTCAACATCTATCTTCAAAAAATATTTGAATCGTCCTACAGGATCGTGCCATCAAAAAATTCCTACGTAATTCTGTGGTTATTGGTTATGGTAATGGCGGCTTGGTTCGGTATCGCGTATTTTCTCGAATCTGGTTCCAAGGTGCATAATCTCTACAGTTTTTGGTACCACTAAATAATCAAGAATCCCAAAAAAAACTCTGGCCTTTCCGACATCAAATTTTGTATTGCCTAATTCGCCTTGGTTATTAGTATTACTAATTCTGGGGCATCATTTGGGGTTGATATTGCAAGATTTTTACCTAGGGCTCGTACAGGATTAATAGTAAATTTATGAAAGAAAAAATATTTTACCTAATGTTTGAATTCATGGATTTAAGACGATGTCGTCGTCTGAGATCCTGGCCGCCGTGCCTTTGTCTATCTGGTTCTCTTGTCGATACATTTTTAATTAATTTTTTTCCTTTTAAAACTCTAACTGTTAATCCGAAACTATCGATATCTATTATATAGATCGGGGTGCCAGTTAAAGAAGCGAGAAGAAAAATGTGTATGCCTGTCAGCAGTGAGTGTGTATTGGAAAGGTCATACCGACTAGCATTACTAAGGGAGTTCTCTGCATGGTGCGTGTGTGTGCCCTCCAAATTGTGTGCGCATATCGCGTCCTGCATTGCAGTTGGTGTATGGGAAGGATAAACATCATTATCGATTGATCTTAAATATAAATGTCAAGCATGAGAGATTATCGATCCGTGCAGAGATGAAAGTCGTAGCAGATGTATTTAGCAAGTTTTCAATTTTTTCCTGATTCTATCTCATTCTTCACTTCTATAATTTCATGCTCGTTTGTAATTTATTCTAGTTAGATCGTTACAACCGCAAGTATTATTTGAGAATTGCATTCTACAAATTTTAATTTTTATTCTTTCAGGGATTCAACTTTAGGGCAAATGTTGGTGAAAGAAATTATTCTTTGATATTTACAAATTCTTGGGTGGACTTATTGTATCAAGTAAATATTTTCAATTTGTTATTTGTGTTTGGTTGGAGCGATGAAGCAGGATTATTGTTGGTTATTGATTTTTGACAGGGAATAATTTGGACATTAATGAATGGCTGGTTCCAACACTCGCTTAGCTTGGATCGGCGGATTATTCTGGCGAAGAAACATAATGATCACAGGTATTAGTGTATAATTAGGTTCTTTTTAGTTTAATAATTTTTATCCTTTCAGGGTCGACTCGTAGTGGACATCGGTGGGTCAGAACAGAATTTTGTTGAAACAACGAGTTTATTTTCTAATAAATGATTGTAATTTGTTGTTGGTTAATTTTTGGGTTGGTACTAGTTGGGGAAATACTGGGTGGATAGATTGTTTTATTCTATATGAGAAACTACTGTTTAACAATTGCTGGTAAGGGTTTTGGTGTCTGTGCCTTTCGGTTATTCTGCGTTTATTTTATCTAATACTAATAGCTTAGCCGAGTCTTTAGTCGGGAAATACAGAGTTGCGTTTATCGCTATGAGGTTTCGTCGTGCTGGGGAACATGGAACTCTATTCATCTAATTGTTATCATCTCGCCGATTTTGACTAAAGCTAGTTTTTCCGCGTTTAGTTTATTAATGGAATTTAGGCTGTCTGGGATTTCTCTCTATTGATGTGGGGATTTTATCTTATCATCTGAAAATCTTGGTGATTCGGGGTTTGGTTTACGAATTTTTGTTGTTATAAACACTTATTCTTTCCTATTAAATATTTTGGTCGATTTTATTGTTGTAACTTATGTGCATTGGTTATAGTTCCTCGCAAGCCCTTTTATCGATTTAAATGCTATATTAAGGTTCACATCCAGCTACTTTCTAGACTTCAAGTAACGTATTAAGAGCTTCTTATATTTACATTTACTACTTTCTATTGGGAATTCGAACGTTTGCATTATTAATTCCTTACTCTTATATACTTAAATTTTAAGTTTGTATCGTAAATCTATAACAGCTACTTTATTGATTTTTGTGTAACGTAACCTAATATAATTATATTCTATAATTATATTCTATAATTATATTTCATTTAAATTTAGCTGAACTATACCTATTAGGTTCATAATCACTCTATTATCTTTAGTACGAAACAACCTCTCAAAGATTTTATCACTATATTTCATTTAATTTAAAATATACATTTAAGTTCATAACAACGATTTCATCTTCTTGCTTCTCCGTTACCTTTCCCCTGGTTGACCTTAGGCGCATTGTGTTCATATTATAGTTAATGAGTGCCCACTGGACTACTCGTGTGGTGATTTTTAGCCGTATGTAAATATTATTTTTGGTCGAGTTTATAGAAATTGAGAGACGAGGAAACAGCCAAAAGACCACTTCCTTATCCCTCTTTTCCCCTATACGGAATAATATTGACGTTCCAGCTCCTGCGTTCCGCACGCCGGGGCCTTCACGGGCACGAATCATTGGCGATTTTCCACGCACTTACACGAATTCGAATAGTATGTCGGATTTTATTAACTTGTAGTGTGTTTCGGCTGTGGGCCGGAAAAATTTCGACAATATAAAACAAAGTTTTAAGCTATTTAAATATTTTATTAAAATAAAAATATAATTTACCCGATCCATTCAACATAAACAAAAATATCATAAAAACATCGCTCTCCCCACGCCGACACCCAAGCAGAGCTCCTTCGAGGTTACGAGGATGCGACGTGGAGAGAGTTTTCAAACAAAAACTCTCACTTACATCGTGAAAAAAACTGTTTTACGAGTAAAAACGATTTCAAGTTTTGAAAAACTGATTAAAATTGTGTAAAAATGAATCGGTATATATACCTATTGTACAGCCCTAACCTTGCGTGTTCTTTTTGATTTAATAAAACAACATTTGACCTTGGAATTTTCTGGTATATTCTAATCTTTAATTTTATTATTTTGAGATTTTATTTGACAATTTTTTCTTTAGATTTTTAATTGAATTATTTCTAATTCAAATTATTCGATTTTTATTTCATTTTGATGAAATTTCGCATTTTTTAATAAATTGTCAAATTTTTGGTCAAATTGTTGGGGTTTTCGTGTTATGTTTATATTTATTTCGTGCGGATCTTGTTGCACTTTGTCATTATTTTAATTTATTTTTGTGTTTATAATTTTATGCTTAACTGTTTTCTCTCTCATATTTTGGTAGGGTTAATTGATGTTTTAATAGGTTCGATTTTAAATCTGCATGTTATATTTGCATGTGTGTTACCGATTCATTTAAACATTTACAAGGCCGTTTGTGTTCTGGCCCAACATAATAAAATTATTTACACATTTTTTGGACCACGTTATTTCAAAATTGTGTGAAAACAATTGAGTCAAAATCAAATTTTATTTCTTGCGTGCATGTCAAATAAAATTATTATTACTATTTATCGAATATTAGATATTTTGATGGAAACATGAAAAAAATTTAAATTTGTGGGGTTTCCACACATAATAAATTTTTCTTCCCCGAATGGCTACCCATTGCTACGCAACGTTGGAAATGTAACCATTGGTTTTTTGAGGTCGCCAAAGGTGAGCTCTATGAACGAACTGCTCTGGTCCGACCTCAAAGCGGGTTCAACGCACTACTGATATAAGGCCTATGTGCGCTTTGCTTAATCTCGTCCCCTTTACGTACTTCGGCTTGGTCTTGTCGCATATAATCCCTTCCGTTTAATTATATTTACACCGTCTAGGTCTTGAACTTGTAAATCATGATTTAGATCATCAATATTTTTAATACAAATTTATTTGAAGATCACCAAAAAAAACTATTCTAATCCGCTGGTTGAGCAGCTCGACGTTTTGCGCGCTCGTTTCGACAAGGTCGGTGTCGAGGCGGTTTGCTCGCAGCTTTGGAGTTCGATGTGGCCTCCTTGTAAGCCAATTGGGCTGGAGCAAAAACAACCGGGTAAGTCACTGAATTACCCTCCTGGCAGGCAGATAGAGCCACTTCTAGCCCGCGAATTTGGGTTCTCTGGCTTTGATTCAACTGCTTTTCCTCGGCCCACCTTTGCTGGGCGGCAGTCATCTTTTGATATAGAACCTTCACCTTTTTCGGTTCTACCCAGCTGGATTTTATACGCTGGATTTCAGTTGTCAGTTGAATAATTTGCTGGTTCAATTCTCGATTTAATCTTTGGGCTTTTACCAACTCTCCTTGAGGAATTTTGTGGGGTTCCATATCTCCAACACGGAATACAACATTAAATCAATCTTTCGTCGTGAAACTTCACTTATTCAATTCCTAATCTTAATTTTAAACAAAATCTGTTCTTAATACTACAACTCCATTTATCCATTATTATAGAAACAAAACAAGAGAGTTAAAACAAAATCCGATTTTTATTTAGCAAATTATACCGATATTAATTATGTCTTCCGCGGCTTCGACCTCCAAAACGCTTTGGAATCTCGTGAGCGTACGAGTGCTCTTGATCACGGTGGGGACGTCTAACCTCGTCTCCCATCTCCCTGGTCAACACTCTTCGTGGAATCACCACGTTCATGGCCTCTGATTCTTCGTCCAAGTTCAATCCGTTGAGGTTGTAGGACACATTGTAAAGAGGGGCATACCCATCCGTACTAGGGATAGCTCCTGTTTCGATGGCCTTATTGATCTCAGCCAAGTTTTTTTTTTTTAATTGGTTTTTATTCATTTGCTGCCTTTCGGCCAATTGTGCGAGCGAGGCTCAGCACTTCATACTATTTAGCTTTTTATTCTATCTACACAAATCTGCAACGCCGATGAGATACCAGCATTGCCTCGTAAACATATTTTACACAAGACTAAAAGGGAGGGGTATAACATTTTTTGTAAATGATATAAGTTCTCGGTATATGTGATAGCATGCAATCACCGCATTTGGGCATGCTATTCTGGCCGGAGATATGATCTCAGTCTTTGTCAACCCGATTTTAGAGAGAGGGGCATTATTCTTCTTATCTCATGTGTCCAGGCATCCAATCACTATAGCAAATATGGTGGCAGTTTGATTAAAAGCCTTTCCGATCTGTAAGGATAGATCTTTGTACTTAACATAGTTGTCTTCCCTTGCTTTTTCAAAGCCTTCAACCGAGTCATAGGGTACTTTTAGGTCCAGGACATGTATATCCTTATTCCGTTTGGACCTAATTACCATGTCGGGTTTAAGCTTTGTTGGAATTGAGACATATTTGGGGGATTTTTCCACATCAATCTCAAAGCCAATTTTTTCTAGGAAGGCAACCAGTACATTTTCATGCTTAACCCTTCGAGCGTTTGGTTTTGCATGACAGTGATTGAATACGTGTGTCTGGGTCTCCTCATCAAGATGACAAAGTCTACACTTTGTGTTAATATTATATTTCAGACGGTATGCGCTGTAATTAAGATTTAAGAGGTTATTTATTGCACGCACCAAGAAGCAGTACTGTGCATCATTAAGGGTATCACTAGCTATTAGGTATTTAGCAGTGATACTATCCCCAATAGAGGCTGCAATGCGTCCCTGTATTATCATCTTGTACCATTGCTCAGCATAATGGAGACCTACAAAGTCATGGAGTTCTTTAGAAAGTGTGTTAAGGTTACGATGATCTATATAAGAGGTGCGCTTTTTGTAGGTCATTTCAAGAGAGAATTTGTCTTCAGCAAATTTTAAGGAGATGCATATACAGAACTTTCTCTTGAGAGCCAGTGCTGATTTTTGGAATTTCACAAAGAAAGAGGTGTTGTGAAATTCCTTGCTGACCTCACAGCTCATCCATCTCAGCCCAGCTTCAAAGTTTTTACTTCCTCTAGAATGGGCAAGCTCGGCTATTAACATATCTCTAAAGCCGATATTAGAAGAGTGAAACAGTCTTGTTATTCCAGTAATGCTCTGAATAAGATATTCATCGATAGCAGCGGTAATACCAAGACCTCCTAGTTTGCAGTGCGTATATAGGAAATAGTTATTAAGGGCCTGGAATTTATCTCCAATCATTGTTTTCTGATCGAAGCCCAGCTGCTTTTCTCGTCCTTGCGTAACTCTATTCCGATCACAGTCAAGGATTCTATGACCGATGATGCAGTTGCGTAAGGAGAATATAAGCTTGGAATGAATAATTGTTTTGTATGCATTCAGCTTTTGTGATGGATGCAGATATGACACAAATAGGGATGTGGTTAGTGCCAGTGCTGAGTCAAGTTGGCCATCAATATCTTGATTACGTTTGTAAGAGAAGTCAACTCCAAGATATCTGTATTTGTTATTCTCAGATATAGTTGGTATCTCTTCATCATATAAGTGTAGTTTTTTGGTATCTGAGCCAGCGCTATTGATTGACAAATATCCCGACTTTGACGGTTTAAACTTTAGGTTGGCAAAACCTGCCAATTTCACAGTATTCTCCAAGGTTTTCCTGATTCCTGGATAAGAGTCCGAAAGAAGAACCAAATCATCAGCATATGCCAGAATACTGATGTTTAAGTTGTGCAAAAGAAAAGGGTGGTTATCCAAGATAGATTTTAGGATGTAATCAATTGATAGTCAGAAGAGTGTCATTGATAATGGACATCCCTGTTTAACTCCCTTAGTAATTGGGACAGGCTCAGACATGGTTCCCTGGCAGTCAAACATAGTTCTCACATCCTTATATAGTTCCTTAATTAATGTAAGTGTCTCGTTCTTCAGACCCATGCCAGCCAGTGTGTACCAAATCAGGTCATGAGGCAACGAACCAAATGCGTCGGTGATGTCGAGCCAAACGATGTGTAGTTCAGTTTTACATCGTTTGGCACGGTAAATTGCTATGTGCAGAGTTGCATTATGTTCAGTACATCCGTCAGGAACACCGATCGCTTTTTGGTTCTGGCTGATAAGGCTGCCATTCCTTATCCATTGTAATAAGCGGTTATTTACCAGAGTCGTAAATATTCTATAAGCTGTGTCCATGATTGCTAGAGGTCTCCATGAGTTAGCTTTGAAGCTCTCGGATAGCTTTCCAGGTTTTAGGATCATGACTGTTCTATATAGCTTCCATCTCTGTGGGCTTATCTTATTCCGAAGTACACAGTTACATATCGCAGTTATAAGCTCATGCTTTGGAGAGATCTTTTTCCAATCTCCACCTGTTATGAGATCCATTCCAGGGGCGGAACTATCCAAGTTCTTCATGATGTGCGAGAGATTTTCACAATCAGTATATGTATCAGTGTCGACATCTTTATAGAAAGGAAGTTTTATAGGTGACGTATTTGACACAGGGCAGTCTTTACTTGCGAATGTTTTCAAGAACTTTGCCATTGCCGGTTTATGATCTATTTCATTGTTTTCCCATATCTTCCCGATTTCTATTTTTTGATTGATTTGGAATTTAAGTCTCTTAACACATAGAAGTTCTGCCGCTTTTTTCTTTTACAGATGTATTATATCTGACTTTGGTTTATTGTCCTTGAAATATCGTTTCGGGTTTATTCTTCCGTTGATTCTTTCAATTTCGTTTAATAATTCTTCACAAGAGATTGTGTCGAGGTTTAATTGGTATATCAAGTCCTCTAATAGTATTCGGTAACTCCTGATATCGCTCTCAGGGAATTTAGCACAGTTATACTTTCTAATAATTGGTCTCATTGCTTCTTTCATCGTATTTATATCAGGAATATCAATTGGCATATCTCACATTAAACACTTAAGAAAGTGGCATATATAAAAAGCAGATAGGTTTGCTTCATGGCATACAGGGTATTCCATCTCAGTAAGTGAGAAATTTAGATCTCCAAAAATATTCTGTACATTTAGTATGGTCTTGAGGATATCCGTTGCCAGTTCGAAGTGCATGGTGTGACTGTCATCCGCAGATGGATCTATAATCATTGCAATTCGCTTTTTCTTGTTAAAAAAAAAGAATGACCAAGAAGAAGAGTTGTTGTGTATTGGTAAGATTATCTCGTTCCATCTGGCAAAGTCTTTGAACGGGAAAGTTTCAAAGAAAATTTTGTAGTTGCACTGGATCAAAGCATTGCAAGTATAAGGATTGATGAAGATGGTTGATGATTTAATAGCATATGAGAAAATATATGCTTTGACCAAGTGCTGCGACCATCAAGATAGTTCTTTTTCGATATCACGGTTGAAGGCAAGATTCTCTGGAAGGCTTCTGGGCTTAATTGCTCTTCGTCTGGGATGTTTTGAGTTTCATCAGGCGCAAGTATCACAGCAAGGTTTATAGGTGTAATATTGATATCAATATCCATTTTGATAGTTTTACTGTCTGGTATTGAGTTAATGAATTCTTGTAAGTGCACTGTCTTGATAAGATCAATGAGCTTGGTGAAAGGCCTCCAGATACCGCAGTAGCATTGAATGCTTTTGGTAGAATCAAAACTGTATTTGGGATGAGATTTCATGTGCTCTATTATGTCCATTAAGTCTGAATCAAGGTTAAAGATCTCTTTGCACTTCGTCTTCATATTGTTGTTACGGTGAGAGCAGTAGAGCTGGTTTTCTTTTGTTAATCGTAGATAAGTCTTCATTGTATCAGCGGCTGCAGTCTTTATTATGTGTCCGTGTGCTTCAATGTGGTTGAAGATATCAGCATATTTTACTGGAACAGGTGTATTGCTATCTTTGCCTTTTTTAGGATGGCAAGAGCGACAATCTACATAGCTTTGCTCACTGAATTGTATTATATGGTTATATTCAGCATGTTCAACTAATGCGTCGTAGTCATATACTGCAATCTCGCCGAATTCTTGAGATTTGTGTGTAGTACTGCATGTAAGCTTTCCTTTGCTGCCAAATCGATATAGAATGAGAACTTCCGTATCTTCAGCTCGACAATTTCGAGTAGAATCAGATTTCGTTTTCATTGGTGGTATGGGAGGCAATGCAGCAATCACTTTTCTTTTCACATTAAGTATTTTCTTAATAGTATTCTTTTCGGATGCTTTCGTCATGATATTGAAGGCGTTCTCAGGTGTATTACTTCTTGTTTGGTTGTTCTTCTGCATTTTATTAATTTGGTTATTTTCTAATATTGATTGGGAGAAAAGGTCGATGTCAGATTCTCGAGCATTTTTTGTTTTTATGTTATTATCATCATCGCTGTCAGATTCGTAGTCCGACATACTACTGAAAACATCGGATTCCATATTAGTTTCTATGTTGTCTAATATTTTATTCAAGTCGACATTGATTAGTGGTACTGGATATGGGGACTCTGTAATATCGCAATTTTCGGCAGTTATGGCTTTTTTAATTGGCGAGATTGGAGTTTTGGGAAGTTGCTCAGCCGTCGGTAGTGGAGAGTATATAGAACCGTTCATGTTGCTAGATTTTTGTCCACTTATCTTTGTAATCGGTGCATCTAGATCCACATTCGTTATAGTAGATGGTTTGTTTATTCGCTCTTCAGTTATATGCTTAAGGGTATCCTCAAGATCTATTTTTATTTGAATAGATGTGGTTTTTATTTTTATTGGTTTAGTTTCTTCTTTAATATCTTCAGAAAAATTTATTAATGGACCAAAATGATTTTCATTTTTTGCTGTAGGTTTTGGCTGAATTTTGATTGATTTATTATTGTTTACAAAGGAGTTGGTTGATAGAATCCAATGCGTTGTATCAGGTTTTTGGATAGATGATATGTTCTTTACGATTTGGTTTATTGGTAGTAAGTTCGGGCTTGGTGGATTTCTCGTAGTTGCTGGTTCCCATTGATCCGTATCAGGATGATCAGTGAGTCGACCGCAGGTCGACGAGCTCCGTCCAGTATTTTCTCCTGGCTCGTTCCACTTGTCGATTGGTTTGGCGCTGGTGTTCCTCCAGGCGCGCCAATAAGAATTCCGCTTGCCCGCGAATCTCTCTAACTGGATTTCGACCGGGCTCTCTTTTTATAGCCACAAAAGGTAAGTCTATTTCTCCGTCATCTCTCTGTATGCCCGCGCTGGATTCCCTCACCGATGATACTGAGAACCCCACGTCCCATAGGGCCTGTCGACATTTGGTGGCCGATCGTGCAGGAAATCACACCGTGACGCGGGACGCGTCTATCCAAGAGGGGTCTGCAAATTTTTAATCATTAAGTTATTATTTAAAAATTGGCATCGATATGCTGTTCACTATCATTATAATAATAATAACTTTTAACATATAAATGGTAATGGATTTTATTGGTGGTGGAATGACTATAAGGGGTAAACTGGGATGATTATTGGGTTCTTCGACGGTTATTGGTATGGTTACTACAGTGAGCATCGCCTCGAGGTTAACTTGTTTCTTATCTGAATTATTTTAGGAGAATTCTTATGTGTCGGGATTAGCAACGACTTACACACTTATTCGACTTGGCTGGATAATTCGTGGTCATTGGAATTACGACTTGGATTTTGTGCTAACTCGGGATTACCTTATTGCTGCCACGTATTTTGGGAAATCATTATTTCATTTACCAGTGAATTTAAGTGAGAATGTTAATTTTTATCTAATGTTGGGCCAGAACGTAAACGGCCTTGAGGAATGTTTAAATGGATCAGTAACACACATGCAAACATAACATGCAAATTTAAATAAACCTATTGAAACATCAATTAAACCCTATCAAATATGAGAAAAAAGAGAATTAAATATAAATTAATAAACAAAAAAATAAATTAAAATAATAACAAAACGCACCAAGATCCGCACGATACCAACACAAACATAACAAGAAAACACAACAAATTCGACAAAATTGAAAAATTAATAAAAGTTCATGAAAATGAAACTTAAATCAAAAGATTTGAATTAGTAATAATTCAATAAAAAATTCTAAATGAAAAATTATTAAAATAAATTGAAAAATAATAAAATTAAAGATTAGAATTCACTAGAAAATAACAAGGTCGAATTTTGTTTTACTGCATCAAAATTAACATGCGAGGTTAGGGACAGAAAAATAGGTATAAATACTGATCCATTTTCACATTAAAAAAACACCGTTTTTCGAAACAACCATTTGAACTAAAATTTTGTTTGAAAATCTATTGAAGACAATTATTTTTAGGTGAGAAATAGCTTTTGTTTTGGAGCTCTCTTTCCACGTCACGTCCTCGCAACCTCAGTAGAGCTCTGCCTGGACGTCGGCGTGGGGAGAGATGCAATTTTATGTTTTATGAATTTATTGGTTGGAAAAGTAATTTTGTATATTGTTTTAATATGATAATAAACCTTATATTATTCATAATTTGTTTTATATGTTTTCATAATTAAACTAACCTGTCGAAATTTTTCCGGCCCACAGCCAACACATATTACAAGATAGTAAAATCTACATAGTACAGATTTGTGTAAGAGCGTGGAAAATCTCCAATGTACCTGTGAAGACCTAGCGTGCGGAACGCAGGGGTCGTAACGTCAATATGATCCCTATAGAAGAAACGAGAAATAAGGAAGAAGTCTTTTGGCTGCTTCCTCGTTTCTCATTTCTGTAAAATCGACCTAAAATTTTATTACACACGGCTCAAAATCATCACACCGAGTAGTCCAGTGGGCACTCAGTAACTATAATATAAACATAAATACGCCTAAGGCCTATTAAAGGGAATGGTACGAGATTAAATAAAATTGAAATCGTTGATATAACTACATTAAATTTATAAATTAGACAATAATCACTGGTATAATTAAATTGATTTTATGTTTTGAACTAAATTAGCAGAAATCATTAAATTCATTAATTCGACTAAATTAGGATTATTGATTAAAAGTAATGTAGATATTGATTAAAAATAAAGTAAAAATTAAAGTGATTCATTAAAATTATTGTAATTAAAGTAATTATTGAGTAATTTGTTCATCAGATTTTTTGATTAAAAGTAAAGTAATTAAATTATTGTAACTTATTGAAAGAAATTAAAGTAATGACAATAATTTCATCGATTGAATTAATATGATCCATTCTAATAAAATTAAAGTAAGCCAAAGCAAGTAATACATCGAGTAAATCAAATTAACTCAGTGATTAAAATTAAAGTGATTATTGAATAAATTCATCGATTACAAATAATGAAAGTTAGCAATTTAAAGTAAAGTAATTCACGGATTTCAAAGCATAATAATCCTTCGACTAGAAGTAAAATAATTCATAGATTGGAAGTAAGGTGTTAAAAAATATAAAGTGATTTCCTGGATTAAATTAGTTAGTTGGTTAAAAGTAAAATATAAAAGGAAAATAAGTATGAATAAATTAACAATAAAATCATTGCTATAAGAACTAAAATCGTGGTCATAAAATTAATAAAGAAAAAATGAAATCAAAGTTACCCTAAAATTGTCGATTAATTTACCAAGAGACGAAATAAAATTGAATAGACGAATTTAATTTAGCAATAACGTTTAATTTGAAAACCCATTAAGACTTAAAAATCAGATAAAATCCAAACATTGACTTAATATAAAATTGACGAACAAATCAAAATAACCATAAAAATTTAAGCTCAATTAAACTAACAATCAAAAAATTTATTTTTACATTACAGAAAAGGTCTAATCATAAAAGTATATTAATGATAAAACACAGAAAGGCTTACCGCCGACACCAAACTTCGATCACAATAATAAAATGAGTCCAAGCCTCCCCGAAGAAACGATAAACGAAAAGTTCCACATAATCAAGATAATAAGACTTCAGATATATGAAATGGCACCACAGTGTCGAGGAGGAGTTCCCCGAAGTCTACGATAGATTGCAAGTGCTTTTCTCCTAAACATGTCGATAAGAGCATCCAAATGAACGACAACATTAAAATTTCCGAAATAGATTGAATAAACTTAAGCGGATACGTCAATTGCAACTCTCTACAATCAAAGTTGACATAATTAAAATAAACAGGATATCACTTACCCAAATGAAATCGTCGATACCAAAGTAGACTAATCCACCGGACATCCTGCGATCATCGACGTTGATGTTGAGATAAAGTGTCCGTTTAGCGGAAACGCACCGTTACAATGATAAGTCATCATCGATTTTCGAAAATTGCCATCGCCTTGCGAGAGCATGTATTAAATTTCGCGGATTCAAAGTACTTTTACGACCATTGAAAATAAGGACCTCACGTAAATTAATCGGTAACTAACACTTCACCAATTAATACATTATTACCAACAATAATATCGTGATTTTCAACTCCGATAGTGACGCCCCAAAAAATTAAGTAAAATGGCTACGTCATTCCACCCTCTTCGATTTTTATCCTTTAAGCACTCTATTGATCCAACAACTAAATAGGTATAACAAATCTGATTTTTTAACCATAATAATATTGTTCAATCCGTGACCAAATAATAACCCGATGAGATCACGTAGATTCCAGCGTGTCGATTTTCAATGTTGCTTGACAAAGCACTTAGCCCGCGATTAACGACAATTACGCCCGTTCTTTCGAATTCCAAATAGGTAAACGCCCTTCGATAACCCGCTACTAAGAATTAACTCACCACGACGCCTCTAAAAATATAACCAACTTTGTAAATTCTTCCATTATGTCATACTCAATGGTTGATTCACAATCTCGTTTCAGATCATGCCACTCGATTGGACTACTACACAAGCAACTAGTGAAAAACACCCGAAGAAGGCACCACAGGCTGCAAATATCGTCGACAGACTTCGACCACAGTGGTCATACCCCACCACTTGGCGACTGTTGGATTTCGAAACGGACCCTTGCGGACTCGCCGGTCAACAATATCCGGCCGAAGAGACATATGAGCATGCTCGGAACCTCCTCACCCACTGGGAAAGGGTGCAGGAGCAAGTGGATCTCAATGTGATCAAAGCCCGGATGTACCTCGCGAACGTAGAGGAGGACATCCGCGTCGGGCGTATTGCGGAGGCATATCCACCTCAACCGGTCCGCGATACCCGTCGGCCCTATCCGGTGGCGGCTATGAGAAAAAACCTAAAAAGACCTTTCCCCGAGGAGTCCTGATCCCTCGTCAGGGAGGAAAAACAATAATTACAGTGTCATTGTCGTAAATGATTTTCAAATTTAAATGTCGTTGTGTTATTTCTCTTCATTTATAGATTTGATTCCTGATTTTGTTTATAATGATTAAATTATGATTGAGTCAATAAGGAAATTTAAAGATTCTATTTTATTACAGTGATGCCTACCCTACAATTCTTGCAAACCGAGTTGGATCACGCTAGACGGTCAAATGCGGATCTGCTCACCCAAATTATCCAAATGACCCGAGAAATACAGCAAATAAAGGCAACCTGGACAGATCCGGCAAAAACGAAAGCCAGCTACCACAGACTCACGGCGGCACAGAAAGGCTGGTCAGAAGAGCGACAGCTCAATCAAAACTTGCGCACCCAGATCAGAGGATTGGAAGTAGCCCTAGCGGTCTGTCGGGAGGGGGAAGCGGTAACATACCCGCTCGTCTTCGCCCCATCCCAGATGCCGCAGAAAAATACCCAACCAGCGGACCAGTCTATCACTCCATCAAATAATCGTCGGCCGGGACGCAAAGAGCGTGCTCGACGCCGAGCAGCACAACTTCCAAATCCACCCCATTAACTCACGATAACTATACTTTGTGTCGATTTCTATAAATTAGTTGTACTTGTAGTTAAATTATTTCCTAGATGCATTTACGTACAGATATTACTATGAACATTCGCATCACGATTCCCAACCATCTCTCCACATTCGATCATGAATTTTCTTACACGTGGGACAGAGCTAAGCGAGCATAGGTCTTCTACCGACAGCTCGTGAACCCGAGGATTGTCCGAGCAATTACAGTACTAGCAATAATACTCAATTTTTGCGGATAGTCCACCACTTGAACACATTACCAACGTTGCCTAGCAACGGGTGCCAAGTGGCTATTAGCATCATTTTGTATGGCGTTACTGGAGTAACAACAAAGACAAACTAATTACGAAACCCTGTAACCCACCACTAATTTCTTGATTTTCCTATTCAGAGTTATTAGGTTCAATGTGGATCTTTGGTGAGAAAACTTCAGATCGTCATTGTTGTTTGTTGCCGTTGATGAGAATCATGATTCGATCTACAGGTTTCACTCCTCTAACCCTGATCATGGTGTACGTTTCACATTACTGTTGGGCCAGCACACAGATAGCCTTGAGAATTGTTTAAATGCATCAGTAATACAGCACGAAAACCCAGCACCAAGATAACTTAAAATACAATATACAACACCAACTAAACACTAAAATCTGAGAGAATATAAATAAATATAAAATCAAAAACATAAAAGTAAAATAAAATAAATACAAAATGCATCAAGAACCGCACGAAATTTACATAAAAAATAACATAATAACAAGAAAATTCGACCGTAAAATGACCATTTATATAAAAGTAAAAATTAATGAATTAAATGAATAAAAATAAAATATTTTTAGCTGAATAAATTTATTTAAAAATGTTAAAAATAAATTACCAATTTAAATTAAGAAATAAATAAAAATTTAATTTAGATAACACAAATAATTTCAAAGTCGAATTTTGTTTAATCGCAATAAAACTAACACGCAAGGTTAAGGCCAAATTATAGGTATAAATACTGATGTGTTTTCCCAAATTTTAAACTACTACTTTGTAGTATTAATTTCAACCAAATTTAAGATGCACATTTTTTATAAATCTTACTTTGTTGTGTGATTTTTTTCAGATATTTTCAGATCATTAATCTACAGTTATCAATATTTTCAGGTTATTAATCTACAGTTATGTTTTGAAGCAATATTTTCAGATTGTTAATCTACAGTTATGTTATTTTGGTTTATGTACATCGATGCCCGATTTAAAATTTGTTTATATGAATGCCAAATATACAGTTTATGCATCGAGACTTTTGCCTAATTCATGTGGTAATTTATTTTTTCTATTATTTTATTTTTGGTGGCCCACAGCCAAAACATAACGCAAGATAGAAAAATAAAACACACTATCGAACTGTGTAAGTGCGTGTAAAATCGCCAATAGTTCGTGCCCGTGAAGGCTCCGGCGTGCGGAACGCAGGAGCTGGAACGTCAATATTATCCGTACATAGGGGAAATTGGAGGGTAAATGAGTAGTTTATTGGCTGCTCCTTCATCATCCGTTTCCAGTAAAATTGACATAAATTTTTTACAACAATCGGCTCAAAATCTCTAACACCGAGTAGTCCAGTGGGCACTCATTAAATATAATATGAACATACATAGATCTTAAGGACAAAAAGAGGAAATGGGTAGCGGGGAAAATTGCGAAATCGTTGCAACAGTTAAAATGAATAGCCATCGGAAAAAGATTAATCCGAACGACCAAAATCATGAAAAATAATGTTTTTAAATAAGAATTAAATAAATTAATTTGAGTTTCTGAATTAATTCAAATACTTAACAAAAATAGTAACGTAAAAATTTAACGTGTAAAATAAGGGCGGAACGCTGCTTAAATTTTCCGAGTCAATGAAAATACTTTGTCGAAAACTGTAGAATAGGGATGAACCGTAAAATAAGGGCGGAACGCTGCTAAAATTTTCGAATTTACAAAAATACTTTATCGAAAACTGAAAAAATATAGATGGACTACGGCTAATGTTGTGTATCAATAAAAAAAATTTAACGCTGAGGAATAAGGACGGATCCCTACAAAATCCTAATAATAATAACGATAATGATAAGGGTAATGGGGATTATAATAATAATAATAATAATAATAATAATAATAATAATAATAATAATAATAATAATAATAATAATAATAATAATAATAATAATAATAATAATAATAATAATAATAATAATAATAATAATAATAATAATAATAATAATCATAATAATAATCATAATCATGGTATTTGTAGTAATGATGATAATAATTATGATAATAATAATAGTAGTAATAATCATAGTAGTAATAACAATAAATATAATGGTAGTTATAGTAATAAAAATAATAATAAAGGTAATACATATAATAGTAACCATGATAATGCTAGTTATAATAGGGAACATTGTAGTTATAATAGGGATAAGAGTAAGTGAACTAGTGTGTGAATACTTAACATAACCAAGGGTGTACCGACCTAAGAATAATCTTCGACATGGACAACGATAAGAAGGACTATGGGGATGGACATAACAATGAATGATATGAGAGTATAGATTAACATTCGAAAGAGATAGGAGAATAATGGGACCTAAGAATCAAAAGCGAGCACAGGTCTTCTATCGACAGCTCGTTGGACCCAGAGATCGTTCGGTCAATTATAGTATTAGCAATAACGCTCACTTTTTGCGGACGATCTACTCACTCGAACACAGTTCCAACGTTGCTTAGCAACGGGTGCCGAGTGGTAAGCGAAAGAATATTTGTATGGGGTTGTATGGGTAACAACCATATAGTTTCAAAATATCAACACCCAGAAACCCACCATTACTACGGATCATTATGAGTTCTCGCCAGAATTGATGTTCAATATTTCTACTTATGTTAACTCTGATTTATTTGTGAATCTGACTTTTTAATTATCTTTATTGATATAACTGATTTTAAGCGTTTCATGTTGGTGGTGGCATTTTATTGCCTATTTCTTATATCTATGGTTTGCCATATCTACAATTACATCGGAGTGTCTTATACTGGGATGGTTATCATTCATCGTGATTGTAACCCTAATACTTGTTCAGTAATTAAAAATGATTGTGAATAAGCTTAGGTAATATTATTTTATTATAGTAGATTTCTAGTGGAGTCGAGTCGTTTCTATCATTAGTGTATTTCATTAATCATGGGTTTATTTTAAATCGGGGCTTCGCGGCGCATACCCGACTTACTCTATTAATAACTATTATGATTGGTTATCCTCCTGTTGCCTCAGATTCCATCATTACAAATTTGTTATCTCTATTTTTCCTTGTCGTTTACTTTCTCTGATTTACGTACCCCTTCTAATTCTTTCACTGATTATTTATTTAATTCATGAGGCAGTTGGTTAGCGTGATTGATTACTACCGATTTTCCTATTCCTTTATTTATTTGATCATAAAATAACGTTTAGAATTTATTCTACTTGAACATTACTCGTACTAATTATTTGTCGGGATTATGACAATTTGGGTTTAATTTTATTGTCGCTAAATTTATTTATTCGTTTATTTAATTATAATAACTGAAATTTGTTATCATTAGTATTTTTGCACTTCCTTAATTTATTTTGGATTATTTATTTAGAACTAATTTAACAAAAATTTATTTCAATTCAGTTTTCCATTATCGGTTTCATTACACAATTATTTAATAGCTATTAAAATTTATTCTCGTTAAATATTACTGATTTTAGTATTTGTTTAATCACGATCATAGCAATGATTTACAACGCCCCTTCCCGTGATCCCTTTCCATTTGATCTTAAGAATATTTATGTCGATATTAGAATATTAAGAGTGTCCACTGGACTACTCGGTGTGGTGATTTTGAGCTGATTGTCATTTAAGATTTTAGGTCGAATTTTCAGGAAATGGAATGCGGAGGGGTAGCCAAAAGACTACCTCACAACTTCCCAATTTCCCCTATAACGGACAATATTGACGTTCCAGCTACTGCGTTCTCACGCCGTAGCATTCACGAGCACAAACTATTGGCGGACTTACACCGCACTTGCACAGTTTGGTTTGGGTATGTTGATTTTATTGACTTGCGGTGATGTGTCGACTGTGGGCCGAAAAAAATCTCGACATGAATTTTTCTGAATCAATCAATTAATGAAATATAACTGGCATAAATACATGTTCATAATTAGCATACATGGTTCTATACATTGCACATACAAACCTTTCCCACGCCGACGCCTCAAACAGAGCTCATATGAGGTTGTCTGGGTGTGACGTGGAGAAAGTCTTTGAACATTTCTTCACTCACATCAAAATTATTTCACTGATTCAAGACTTCGGATCGATTTGTTCAGATTAAACTAATTAAAGTTTCAAAACTGTTTAAAACTGATTTTTAATTATGTAAAAATGAATCAGTATATATACCTATAAGAATAAGAGTCAATAAAAAATTTACCAAATTAACTAGAAATGACGATGGCTTATATGCTGCCATTTCTTACGCTTCATTTATTTTTCATTTGATATAATCAAACACAATTCAGTGTATATATAGTTTGTGAATTTGAATTTTTAACTGTTCCATTTAATTATAATATTTCTAGATTATTATTTTAAGTATTAAATCTCAATTTTTTCATGAAATTTTTTTTCATAAATCCAAATTATTAATTTGACATTAATAGTTCAATAATTCAATTTATTGGTTTTTTTATTCTATTACAATTTTTATTTAAATTTTCTAAACCTATTGTTTTAATTTTTAATAGAACATCTTTTACAGTGAATTGATTTTCTAGTAAGTGCTAAACCTCGAAGATTTTTTTCGTAAACTTTCACACTTAATTTAATATATATTATTTTCATCCTGCACATAAGATGTTTTCTATTACTTTTAATTTAATTCGCTTTTATTATTTCTTATTTTCTTAATGTTTTATATTAATTATTTTGTGATTAGAGATTAATTTAATTCAAAACGTTGCCTGTGCATGTGTATGTATTATCGTTCTAATAAAACAAATCACGAAAGTCCTCAGTTTTGGCCCAACATAAAGATCAAGCATAATTCTTCTGAAAGAACTGAATAGAGTTGGACTTCACCGATTCAAATATATAACCTTTCTCGAATGCAATATCTTTCTTTTTTATTTCTCACTTTTCGTAATTTTTTTATTATTGGACTTTATTTCTTGGTATTTACCATTCATTTGATAAAAATTTCACTATCAAATTTCTCTTTTTGACTCATTTACATTTTTTTCGTTGTTCATTTAATTTCTTCTGCTTGACTGCTACCCAATATATTTTTCCTTTGTATGTTTGTGTAATATTTAGATCTTGCCCATAACCAGTTTCAATCTACTGATGGTCTGGTGTCGGGGTTTACTATGGAAGGGATCTTGGCTGCGTCATTTCCGTTTCATAACTGCTTCATCAAGTCCAAATGGTAAAAACTTCAATTTAATTTGTACATGTGATATTTTAATTAAAATAAATAATAAAAATTAAAAAAAAATTTTATTCTGATAGAAATTTCAGAAAAAATCTGAATGCATATTTTTTGTATATAAAATGGATAGATTAATAAATAATAAGTTCATTAAATTCTTTGCTTTCCGTTGTGGTATTTCTTAGAATTTTCCTAAAATCTGAAAATAAATGTTAACTAATAGAATGCTAAAAAGAAAATAAATTGACATCCGCTCAATTTGACTCAACAACTCAATTCATAATAATGAAAATGTCATATTAATGTATTGGGATAATTGATTTCCAGTCCCCTATATGTAAACCCTTATAATTAATGTGTATGACTGCCTGCATGTTTGATTGATTATTTTGATTTCTCTGTCTTTGGATTAAGTCATTGCTTATTATTTATCCCAATGATGCACATGCTGTAGACACAAATGTAGTATATATATATTGTCTGCCTTTCATGAATAAAACTTTTTAGATATATTGTTATTTAAATCTCCTATCTGACCACGCTTTAAACTCAAAAATTACTGTGAATCCTCCCAGAGTTGAAAAAGTATACAATTGGAGATGATCTGTATAAACTGGTCGAGAAAATTTACTCCTATTTTTAAATAATTCAATTTGATAACAGCCAAAGAAAAGTGATTGTTCGAGCATATTAAAATTCCAATCTTTTTTTAAAAAGGAATTTATTTAGATTTTCTAAATACACAAATTCTTATTTCAGGGGTTACTAACCGGGCGTCTATATACCACTTAGGGGTACTTGGTGCACTTTTTGATGGTATGTAGAGTGTTGAGTAAAGAATGAATTTTTTTCAGATTTTTTTTAAATAATGAAAAAAGTTTTTTTTATTTTAACAATTCCGCGAAATGGTTCAACATGATAAAATTAATAATGTTAAGGAAAAAAGGATGTATAGAAAACAAAACAGCAATTCTAAATAAATATATTTTTTAAAAATAATACCAATCCTAAGAAGTTTTGCTTCTATAATTCATGGTATTTGGTATTTTAAATTAAAGAATTTTTTACGTTTTGTAACTACTTTTTTACTTATTAAATAAAATATGATTTCATTTTAAAAAAATTATGCGTATCGTATTTGTACTTTATAAATTACAAAAAATTAAAATTTTTACAAATGGGTATGATTACTGCAAGAGGTTGGGAACCATTGCCTTATTGGTTAATTTTCTTATCTTATTGATGCCTTAATTTATTGTCATTTAGACCTCGACTTTTTGCGCTTAGCTTTAGACACATGTTATTTCACTTGCACATACCTACTTGCGGTGGAAAAAAATTAAAATTTTGTTATTTATTGAGCATAAATATTCGTATGAGGTTCCTAGAATTTCTAGGAATTTTAAAACCAATTCAATGTCTGTTGAAATTTTATGATTTTTCGATGAACTTACAATGTTAAGCCTGGGTAAGTTGATTTATTCTGTTAGTTTTAATAAATTTTTCATTTGCGCTTTTCTAGTAATTTTACTGTAATTTTCGAGTTATTCGTAAAATTTAACTATAATCATTTACTAACAAGTAGAATATTCATATTAATTGTTGTGTTTCAGAAAAGAAATTCTATTAAAGTTGGTAGACATTTTATGATAATTAGGTGCTTGATATAATCATGGATTCGAGTTTCATTCTATTTGGGGGTCCTTGAGTGTTGACTCATCAGATTCCAGTGATGTTCCGTCATAGGAGGAATATAAAAATGAATCAAAGTAATGTGATTTATCAAAATTTTAAAATTTGAAGGTAATAAATAAACGAAAAAAGTATTTGATTAGACTTCTCTTTAAATGATAATTATACAAATAAGGCATTTAGTGAATGCTAAATCTATTTTCTGAGATGCTTAGCTTTGATAAAGATACCTGAACCTAAAATTGCATAAAAAAATAAAATCCTAAATCAAAATTATCTTCTACATTTATTGACAATTAAAATTTAATAATATAAACTAATGATGATATTATCAGAATTAATAAATAATTTTTACGCCACTCGAATCGATTCCGTCACTTTTATTGATAATTTTCCTTTCCTTCCATTCGGATTTCGACCACTAAATTCTCTGAAATTGCTAAATGCTGGGCACCTGATCGGTAAAAGATATAAGATTTTCGCGGCCACCTTCAAAAGATTCACACCAGATGCTCGCACAAGAGATATAACCATTGAATACCCGTGAAGATGACGTTGGAAATGTATTCCAATGGGCGGTTTCTAGAAAAAGGTGACCCATATTACCGTGACTGCTAATACCCTAGAAAACCTTTGGGTTCATGAGCTACCATTGGTATTGTGGGGTTTTTATTTACATATAAATATCTATATATGGTGATAGTGTCCTTGACTCCATATGAAAATTTCTGTCTTGCCTCCAGTGGTTACCCATTGCCAGCAACGTTGGTATTGCAACCACTGGTTATGGAATCGCCAAAGGTGAGCGCCATATAGGAACTGCTAAGCCCTGATCCCATAGTGGGTTCAACGCACCACCGATAGAATTTACGTGTGCGATTTTGTATAACCTGGTCCCTTTCACTTTAGTTTACTCTAATTCAATAAATCTATACCATTGTTCTAACTTTAGGTCAACTAACTGTAATTCATTTCAAATTAATCAACTATAATATTTATTTATCAGTACATTCTCAGTGCTTTTGTTCTGCAAGTCTAATCGCTCGTCGCTTCGCTATTTCGATCTTTCCCGAACGTCGCTGAGATGGTTTCGTCATGGTTGTAGTCGCCTTTGTTGAATCCCGATACGCCAACTAGGCCGGTGCAAATACCAAGGGGTAGGTGACAGCTTGGCCTTCTTGGCAGGCCGCTAGCGCCACCTCAAATTCACGAATTTGTGTCTTCATGGACTGTGTCAATCGCTTCTCTTCGGCCCACTCGCGTTGGGCGGCGGTCATTCGCTGATATAGGATTTTTGCTTTAGTTGGCTCTATCCATGTTGATTTTATTTGATGGATTTCCCTGGTTAATTGTAGCATCTGTCTGTGGAGAACGTTTTATTAAGTGAACATTTGTCTTCCACTCATACATGTAGATTTATAAGAAACTCGAATTTGGGTGAAAATAACAACATAGAATGCATTTATTTAAATTTTCATTATTTCGATCGGGTCCTTTTCGCTTTTAATTACATTCCTTTCATTCATGAGAATATCTCGTCCTTGCCCCGCTTCAGGTCTTCGAGCGATATGTGCCATAGTCTTATAACGGTTTGCCGGAATTCATAAAATTTAATTAATGGTTAAAAGAGGTGCAATTAATTAAATAAATTTCTCACTTTCTTGAGCGTCGGTTCGACGTTCCATCGTAATCTCTTCGTTATCTCCAAGATGGGAGGAACGGTCTTTAACTCCTGAATTGTTTCGCCTGTTGGAATTCATTTTTGTAGCTTATTTTGATTTACTAAAATTCTGACACTGGTTAATCTATTTATAGTACTATTCCTACCCTGCAAGTGTGTCTGTACTTGTGTTCAATGCCAGTGTGTACACTGTATATTTATTTCAGTCAGACATTTTCTGCTGACGTGGAATTTTCTCTCTACTTATTGATTGGGGATCGATTTAGGTTGTGTATTGCCAAGTCTATTATTTATTTAACCGGGATTTCATTATATTGGTTTTCGTTCCTTGAATTGTTTCTATGATAGTTTTGTTGATCATTCGCCAGAATTTGGATTTTATTATATGCGGAGGCACTTCAAATAGACAAATTTTATTATTTCTCGCTAAATAAACTATTTCAGATTTTCAGTTTCTCACTTCCCAGCCGCATAATTCCTTTATGTGTGAACGTCGATCCTCAAAACTCACCGATATCCAAGAATTCCTCACATTTTTCTCCTCTCATTCATTGTGATGTCATTTATGAGTGATTTGTGATTAACCACGATAACTTTGATGTAATTATTATGTGTCGGTTGTTACATTCATTATTTATCTTTTCTCTTTCCATTTTCGATTAAATTTTGTGACGTTCATTCAAGACGTGATATACTTTCTAATCGGTTAGTAGTGTATTTTAGACCCCGTTTAACTAATCTGATCGTTTCCGCTGGTGCAAAATCTGACTTTATATGCCTTACATCAGGTTCGTGAGTTTTCCTACACTTTTGTCGAGCACTGTAATTTATTAATAGAATTGGATTGACTTTAATGTGGGGGGTTTCTGTGCTTGGCTTAAATGAGTAGGATTATACTATTACTTTTTATTACTTGACTAAGGTTAATTATAACATTTTTGGTGGGCTCGTTGAACAGTGGATGATTTTTTGGGATAAGTTTCAAATTACAGTTGTACCAATTAACTAATGATAATAAAGGTATCGTCGGTAAGATAATAATGCTATTAATTGAGCCGTTTACTTAGTATGACTGGCTGATGGTAAGTTTACTAACTGGGGTAAATCGGTTTATGCCCTTATCGCCTGCATTCATAGTTTTAGCCTCTTGTCATTATCTTTAGTTACGGTTTGAATTTACGCCGATTAAATATTTGGGTAGTTAATTCTCGGGAATCTTTTCCCACGATATCGTAAATTTTATTTTAGTTAGAGATATTTAGACATAATAACGATTTCCGATTTCTTTTCCCACTTCCTCCATTTCAGTTTGTGTTCATATTATAAGTTTAAGAGTGCTCACCGAGCTACTCAATGTTTTATGATTTTTAGCCGTTATGTGAATTGAATTTTTGGTCGAAATTATAGGAAACTGAGTGGTGGAGGAGCAGCTAAAAGACTACTCCCCTCCCTCCAATTTCCCCTAATGCGGATATTATTGACGTTTAGGCCCTGCGTTATTCACGCCGGAACCTTCACGGGCACAGGCTATTGGCAGATAAACTGCACCAACACAGCCTGAATTGTGTGTTGATTTTATTGTCTTGTGGTGCGTGAGTGGCTGTGGGCCGGAAAAATTTCGACTTGGATAGAATTCAATTTCTATTCGAAAACGTTTATTTTCATATAGTACATCATAGTTGTCGTAATTCACCAATTGTACATCATAACCCTCTCCCCACGCCGACGTCCAAGCAGAGCTCCTTCGAGGTTGCAAGGATGCGACGTGGAAAGAGTTTTCGAACATTCCTTCACTCACATTTTCTAAATTTCCGACTTCTACTGGTTAAAATTATGATTTGTGTTGATTTCACAGAGTTAACTCGATTCAAGTCTTTCAAACTGATTTTTTGGTTAAAAACCTAATTTTAACGATTGACAACGATTATGAGGTTTTTTTATGTGAAAATGAATCGGTATATATACCTATTGTACGACCCTAACCTTGCGTGTTAAATTTGATTTAGTAAAACAAAATTTGACCTTGTGGTTTTCTAGTATATTCTAATCTTAATTTTATTATATTTATAATTTGATTCGACAATTTTATTTTAATTTTTTAATTGAATTATTTCTAATTCAAATTATTTAATTTTTGTTCCATTTTTATGGATTTTCGCATTTTTTGATAAATTGTCGAATTTCGATCAAATTTTCTGTTCTCATGTTATTTTTATGTTTATTTCGTGCGGATCTTGTTGCACTTTGTTATTATTTTAATTTATTTTTCTGTTTTGTGATTTTATATTTAATTGTTTTCCTTCTGATATTTTGGCAGGGTTAGTTGATGTTTTTATAGGTCCGATTTTAAATTTGCATGTTGTGTTTACGTGTGTATTACCGATTCATTTAAACAATTCTCAAGGCGGTTTGTGTTCTGGCCCAACAGTATTCACGCTCACTTTTATTACGGATCCCTTTATTGTTAATTCAATTGAAATAATAACGATTATTTGGCAAATTTATCTTATTTCACGAGTATTACTTATAAGATAATTTGAGTTAGCTACAAAACGATTCTCAATGTAAAGACACAAATCATTTATTAAAACAGATTTATAAAATTGGGTCAATGGATCAATTTCGATCTGAGATATGCAGCATGGACTTCTTCATTTGTCCCATTAGTTTAGCCGTCTTCAATCTCAGGAGTTTCTCTCTCTCGCCATGCTGGGACGATTTTTATTAGTTTTGAGTTATTATTTCGATGTTGAACTCTTTCTTTCTTGACATACCTCTTGAAACAATAGTTTTTCTTTCTCTCTTTATTATTATGTATGTTTTAATGACGTTCGTTACTTCTTTCTTTTACTGAGTAATATATTTTTCTTTTATTCTTGAGTATTATTTAGACCTTTCTCGTGACCAGACCCTCTCTACCGAGGGTCTGGCGTTGAGATTCTAGGAGTAGAGAACTGACCCAGCAAACTGCCATTTACTACGGTACCTTCACACCGAAGTACTAGTTTGATAACTAGTTCGGTAAAAAATCATTTTTATAACTTGTATGAATGTGATTATCACTCTTTATATCGTATGATTAAGAATTATGGGTTACAATTAACAATACTAATATTAATAATATAAGTAACAAATAAATTCGGTTCTTTTTATCGGCAATTACGAAATTAATAAATTATTATGATTGCATGAGGATAATGAAAATCTACAATGGAAACGAAGTTTCCATACAACTTATTTAACAAATCTTACATTTATAAACCTAAAAATTAAAGGTTATAATCTAAACAGAGAGTTTCCTATAATGCTTACGAAAATAAAAAAAAAAAAATTCAAATATAACAACTTTTCCTAAAATTTCTTTAAGGGTTTACATAGAATAATATCAAATCAATAATAATAAAATGAATAAAAAAAATTAAAGAGAGTTTTCCCTTACTTCTAAGGTTCTTCCAAAGTTGTGAGAATTTTTTTGAAAAATTAGCATTAAATGATGTCGATCTGGCATCAACTTATATAGAGGGGTAATACACTCATGTTTTTAAACGCCTACAGGTTTTTTACCATATTTCATCACTTTTTCCCTAGTTGTCAGATTTTCATGATTCTTTTTTGTTAAAGTTTCTAATTACATTTTAAGCTTAATTCTCATAGTTATTTTCTAGAATATAAGCGTTTTCGATGAATTTGGAGCCAATTTGATGAAATAGGTTAATTTTGCTAAGATTTAATGTTTTTCGAATCTTTTTAAATGTTTTTATTTATTTTTTACATATATATTTTGTATTTTCTACTCTTTTTTCTACTTTTTGTATTATTTAATGCTAAATAGGCTATATCTGATGATTTTTCATCCATTTGCATTTTGTACGCCCTAATTTTATCGGATGTCGTGCTAGATAAACAATAATACAAAATCTTAGTTTTTGCCAGACATAAACATCATTTCTTTTTCTAAATAAATTGATGAACATTATCTTCTTTCTGGTTTTATTAATTTTCCTTTTCACTTTACTAGTAATATATTCTTCTTTTCTCTTGTGTAAGGTTTACTCCTTTCTCGTGACCAGTCGCGCTCCACTGAAGCTCTGTCGTTGAGATTACTGGGGGGAGAGCTGGACCGGCAAACAACCATTCACCACGGCTGCCTCTCCTTCAAATCACTAGCTCGAGACTAGAAAATCAAATTTTTAATTTACTTTCTTGTGTGTAAGTGGTTAACATAAGTGAATCAAATAAATAAAAATTATAATAATATTATAACAATATATTTGTTTATATATTATGATTAACTCACAATATCATAATCCAAAGTTTTTATTAAATAAAAATTGCTTATTGCTTGTTATTACAGTTTTATTTACAAAAATTTTATGGATTCAAAGATATTCCAACAATAATTCCCAAATGATCTAACCGAAGATCAATACCTATTTTGAAAATCCATGAGTGAAATATTCTTCAATAAATCTAATGAGAAGGAAGAAGAAAACTTGTATGTACTTCTCCTTTCATGCGGTCGTTCAGCATACTTATCAATTTCAGGATTTCAAAACATCGACGATGCAATGTCAATCCTAGACTCTAAGTTTCTGAAGAAAACTACAAGCCTAATGATGCGGCAAAAACTCAGGACCAAGAGACAAGAAGATAATGAATCAATCCAGCAATATTTATCAGAACTGAAGCAAATAGCACTAATGGTTCCAGTTTATTCCTTGACAGCAGATCAGTACCTCGAGCTACTTATCAGCGATGCCTTTGTCTCTGGACTAAAAAACCCCACCATACGTCAAAGAATTTTGGAGATGCCAAACTCAGCACTGGAACACATCACGAGAACAGCTCTGACAATAGAAATGGCCATGAAAGATACAAAGTCACTAGCTCTTAATAGCTCTGTAAATATCTGCAGCGTCCGTACAGATGACAAACGAACCAGAACCACAACATGCTCATGTTGTGGCCGAGAAAACCATGATAGAATCAAATATTCTGTAAAAAAACTCAATTTGCAAGAAATGTACAAAGAAAGACCATTGGAGCAAAGTTTGTTTTTCTAAACCTTCCACATTCCGACTTACCATAGTACAAGATACTTCAGATGAAGATAGCTCAGATCATAGTACAGTTAGCAGCATCTTAGTCACAATACAACATGAAAAGAGACTTACGAAGTTTAAGTGGCATAGAGTCACGTTTATTTTACATTTGATTTTCTTTTCCAACAATTCTAATCGGAATAGCGAAAACTCGGCGCTTTGGCGAGCAAGGCGAGCCCGATTCCATCTCGGTTCTCGCTTTATTGCAATGCATGGGAATTCTACTTTGTCATCACGTGTTCTTGGCCGGAGTGGTCATATTTTACGAACGTCGATAATGAATATCCATTATCCCACAAGGCCAGTCGACACATTGTGACCATGCGAGTGTGGGAATTCCATCATGATCATGGTTCGGTTGTTCCATGAGTTTTCATCCAATGGTCCTTGGTTGACTAAATTTAAACAAATGAGGTCATGTGAGAATTCGACATCCTTACGGTCATTTAAAAATATGATTTTTTTTTGGTTAAGTATATATAATGGTAAATCACTGGTTCGAAAATTTGCTGCGGACAAGCACAGTTTGACGATGATTAGTTAGCTTACTCTAGATACGTCAGTCGGTACGTATTAGCATGAACTGGAATAATGGTAAAAACAAACAGACTATAACAACAAAGACGAAATACAGCATCGACATCTGAATCAGAAGTTTTTGCTAGAGATCCATTCTCCAGGACTTCCATTCTTCAATGGTTGCTATCAAACGATATAAGTGAAGAGCGAGCCGACTACTTTCGCGAATATCCCTTCGAGTGCTTGAGTAAGAACAGGTCATTTCACCGTCACTGTCGTTGGACTTGTTCTTACATACATTATTTAAATTTCAGTACGCATTTGAAGCCAGGCAAGGAGCTACAACGTTGAGAATAGTTAATTATATTAGGGGACGTCTATAAATGATGTCACACACCTAGGGCGAGGAGGTTCACACATTTGTGACGACGTGACGATTATTTTTAAAGAAAATTACTTTGTAAATCTGACTCAAATTTTATCCATAATAGATTCCTTATTACATTTATGCTCAACCTATTTTTCATAATATTATTCAAATTAATTTTAAATTCTATGGAGGCAAGGATTTCGATTTCCCCTCTCACCTTCCTTCTAGTTTGACCTTATAGTGCATATGTCCATGTTAAGAGTTTATGAGTGCCCACTGGACTACTTGGTGTGAGAAAGTTTAGCCGATATATAATTATTAATTTTAGGTCAAATGCCAGCCAAAATACTAGTTCCAAATCTTCCCACTGCACCTAATGGATGTGATAATTGACGTTCAAGTCTGTCGTTACGCACGACTAGACTCTCACGGGTGAGGAGAAACCGCACTTACACAGCTGGATAGTTACGAGGGATTTTAATGTCTTGCAGTATGTTTCGGCTGTGGGCTGGAAAATTTTCGACAAGTTAGAACAATTCGTTTGTCATAATTATAATTTTTTAATTGAATATCTTTAAACTCAAAAATATTCTATTTTGATTCATTTGATTCATTACTTTTCTAGTTTAATAAATTGCCCATTGTGGTCAAATTTTCATGTTATTATGTTATTTTATGTAAATTTCATGAGGTTCTTGATGCATTTTTGTATAAATTTTAGTTTACTTTTGTGTTTTTGGATTTTATATTTAATTATGTCTTTTTCTCATATTTTAGAGTGTTTACTCGTTTGTCGTTTTGATTTTAAATCTTAGCTGCTGTGTTTGCGTGTTATTTTGATTCACTTAAGCAAAGTCCGTGGTCACGTAGTTTTGCCCCAACATAAAACATTTGGGGCCCATATAATTGCGATCCGCAATTTTTACAAGGTATAAGTCCTTACAGATTCTACTTTTATACATTTGTTTGGATCTACTAGCTATATGGTTGTGACCTCAATACCCACATTCATATAAATCTCTACGGTATGCATAATTATCAAGGTAAAAGATGGATCTACAATCTCTTAATATACACAATACAACAAATTCAATCAAGTTTGAATCAGTTTAAATCAATTTTAAATAAGTTTTATCATTAGTAATCAGATATCGAATTTAGTCTCAAATGTATCGCGATTATCCTTGATGATGGCTTGGGTTTTACTTTCCAGATGATTTCTTCTTTTTGTTGGGTTTGACTTTGTTTATCCTTCGATGAGAGATTCGATGTTTCCTTGGGTTTTTGTCTGGTGATTCGTAGTTGATGGAGTATTCCGCCGGGTTTCTTGGTTGGTAAGTTAGTTATTTCTTCTCTTAATGAACCCCTGATTTGTACCTCTTTAACTAGTAGGTTGGTAAGATAATCTAAGTTTTCCGTTAGTTCTTCCACTTGCGCTTCCAGGTGATGAGTTTTTTCAAGAACTTTTAACTTCTCGATTTATCTTTTTAGGTTTAGCTCGTTTTTTTCGTAACTTTGTTTTACTGCTATTCTTAAATTTATTTTTATATCTTTTTGTACCTTTTTCAATTTCTCTATTAGTTTTTATGTTATTTATCGTTATATTGATTATATTTTGTCATTTTTCGTCCATTTGAATTTACCGCTGTAAATTTTAGGGGTTATCGTGCCAGATTAACAACATTTTTGAAAACTTAGTTTTCGCCTAACAGTAATAATAAATCCGATAATAATAGAAGTACTAGTAGAAGCAGTAACATTTCAGAAGGAAGCAGTAACGATAAAATGACTTAATTTTTAAAAATTAATTACTGGATTTTATATTTGATTTTGATCAGATTTTGTTTGGTTAATGATTAAATAAAAAATATTTTAAATTTAATTAATCATTTTCATAATATCATTAAAAGAAAAATGGATTATTTACTTTTAGATTTAATAATTTAAAGGCAATATATATTTTGTTATAATTTAATCAATATTTAACAAATTTTGAAAATTTAATTTTTTATTCGAATATAATTTTTTAATAAATATATATTAAATAACATTACTTCAGATTCTATTTTCAAAATGTTAAGTCTCATTAGTCTTAGTAAATATGGGACTATTCCATTTTTATCCTTTAGAAATCTTGCCACTACTTCATTACGGTAACTATGTAATATATGAATTACGTCATGTGAATCTTATTTTAAGATTACAGAAAACTCCAAAAATAGTTGATGATCAAGAACTTTCGCCTTTGAAAGGTCCATTCAGCAATAAAGTTGAAATTGCAGTGGCAAGATTAGATGATATTATTAATTTTGGACGAAAAGTGAATGATTATTAACGCAATAAAAGTTTCGATGACTTTATTAGGGTTCGATCTGGCCTATGACATTTGGATTGGCTTGTTGTGCTGTGGAAATGATGCATATGGCAGCTCCACGATACGACATGGATCGTTTTGGAATATTATTTAGAGCAAGTCCTAGACAATCTGATGTAATTATTGTCGCAGGAACTTTAACCAATAAAATGGCAACTGCTCTTCGTAAAATATATGATCAAATGCATTATCCAAAATGGGTGATTTCAATGGGCTCGTGTGCGAATGGTGGTGGCTATTATCATTATTCTTATAGTGTTGTTAGGGGTTGTGATCGAATAATTCCCGTAGATATTTATGTGCCTGGTAATATTTTGAATATTTTTTTAAATGCTAATTATTTTGATATTAATTTTATAATTGCTATTAAACTAAGGGGAAAAATATTTTTATTGATTTACTATCAAATTGTTACTTTTATCCGAAGCTCCTTGAACCTTTCATTTGTGTGCCCTCTAATTATGCTACTGTGGTCTGTGTATGTATGCAGAGGCGGATCCCAGCTACAAAATTTGGGGAGGGTGCGTACGCCCCCGCCCGCCAGATCCACCTCAGTATGTCTGCGCTTTTCGGAAATTGAGTTAATGAATTATTTGGAAATTTAATTATTAATTCTCTTTTATTCAAAATGATGTATAAAATGTAACAAGAAAATACAAAATATACATGGCAAATGAATTGACTAATAAATGAAATACGCACGAAGGAACTGAAATAAAAATTATTTCATTAGTCGAACCGTCTTACTATCGAATTCCGTATCCGTTGTTTCCGTGTTTACAAGTGCGACATAGAAATATAATTGATTGCAATTTATTAACCTTTGTGAAGTTCAGTGCTGTAAATTTGGTATCAATAAATATATATTCGTTACTTAAGAACGAGAGTGGAGTTAGTAAGAAATTCATTAATTCGAATAATAATATTCGAATAAACATTTATTTGAAAGCTTAAGGTCGTTGTGATGTGCGGCTGTAATCTAGCTAGTCGGAGGCTTCTGCAAATATTTATTTTTAGTGCTGCATTTCGTGAATTGTTGAGTTTGCCACTTCTAATGTTGCATTTCTTTTCAATGATAATTGGTATCAGCAGGTTGATGGAGTAGCTATGGGATCACCTTTAACTCCAACTGTTGCATCGATTTTTCTTTCAAATTTAGCAAAAACAGATTTCGGAATTTACTTTTGTAAAGCCTAAAATATATAAACGTTACGTTTATGATATCTTTTTAGTGTTTTCTACTTCTGATGATGTTGTTATTTTTTAAAAATTATATGAATGGGCTTAACTCTAATATTAAGTTCACAGTGGAAGAAGAAGAGGTCAATTTATTTCTTTCATTTATAGATTTATTATTAGAAAGAACGTCTAAGGGTTTTGACACCGAAATATACAGAAAGCCAAAAAATAGAGGCCTATACAATACTTTGAAAAGCTTTTGTGACTTTAAATATAATAGAAATATGATCAAGTGTTTGATTTTTAGATCTTGGTCATTATCTTCGACGTTTAAAAAGTCTAACAAAAGTATACAAAAGGTGGTTGCTTTTTTGAATAAAAATGGACTGACTAAGGAAACCATTGATCGCCTTATGATTGCGCCTGATGAAAACAATGGCAACTATAGCCACCTAATGATAGTGAACCCATAAAATCGCATGATTTGGTAATTCCATATTCGGAAGGTTTTAGAAATATTAAATTGTCTGTCAAAATCGTTAGGTAATTCAAAATCAATAATATCAATAAAGATATTTAGTAATAAATCTCAAACCCCAACTATGTTTAGTTTCTGATCAAGTGTATAAATAGTCGTGTAATGGGCGCAAGGCATATACATTATTGAGACTTCCCGTCATCTTCGCACACGGGTTCAAGTACATAGCCGATTGAGAGATGTGAGTAATATCATTGAGTATAGAAAAATGTGCAAAGGAACAACTGATTTAAAAGATTTTAAATATTTATATAAAAACTTTAGTGATAAGTGTGAAAGAATTTTATGTGAGGCGTTTGTGATTAAATCACAATCCACTAAAATAACCTTAATCAACAATAAATTTATTGAGATTATTTCATTAAATCGTAATTATTACATCATTATTGTTTCCGTGTATAGTATTGGCAATATGTATAATGGCGGACTGAAGACGAGGATAATTTCTTCGAAATATATTTCCTATATCTGGCTTTCTCGTGTATTTAATAATAGGCAATCATTTTTCGATATATATATATATATATATATGGCCGGCGCCAGGCTTATTTATCACTTTAGGCAAAACCTATTAAAACGCCCCCTTTCACACAAGTTAATAAAAAATAAATATATATACGAAAACAATAAATTTAAAGTGACATTAATTTATTATCAATTGCATAAACGTTACAAAATTTAATTTTTCTTGCCTTCTTCCTCTCAAAAGTTTCTACTAATTCTTTAATTCCAGTGTCGAAGCGTAATCACATTCTATTGAAATTGTTGCTAAGTCCACAAAGAGATTTATTTAAATCAATTATTTATTTGGAATAATAAAATTATGTATATCTCCATATCATCCACAGACAAATGGACTAGTAGAAAGATTCAATGGAATCTTAATTAATATGATATTGTCATACGTAAATAGAAAAAACAAAAATATTCGGACGTATTCATTAAACCGTGTTTGTTTGCTTAACGGAATACAGTAAATGAAAGTACTGGAGTGCACCTTTCTACCTGGTGTACTTAAGACGCAATAATATGCCAATTAATTTAAAAAGTCAAGCACCGATTTCACAATATATGGATGTAACAGACTATAAAGTGATTATGCAAGAGAGATTGCAGTCTGCATGGATGCAAGCAGGACTTAAAATACGACATGACCAAGAAATGTATACTCAACGTATACTAATTGAGTGGATATATAATTGTGAGAAAAATGAGAAAAATGAGAAATAGAAATTAATACATTACTAAATTATTTTGATCCGCCAATAAAGTTAGATTATGGTAATAATATGTATGTAGTTCGACGATTGACAATGAACTACGAATACCCTTGGACAATAAAACAATGGGAACCCCAAAACAATGATACAAAAATCTATAATCGAATACGATTGAATATTTGGACGAGGAAAATAAACAACCTAATAACTGTTGACCGATAATAAATGGAATCAATGTCTTTTGGAGATCCCAGGAATCCCAAAAAGTCAAAGTGGTTTTCCAAAATTTTGCAATCGACAATCTAAATGTCAGGAAATCATTTATAAATTATATTATGAAAAAGCCCTTTCGAAAATATGGAACCTACATTGATGATCAATGGATCGAAGTTCATTCTCATAAACATTTTGTGTATTTAATCAATGAAACTAATTGTGTTATTTTCCACTACGACAACTAAACAATTACAGTTTCTCGAAAGACAGATTCAAACCAAAGACCAGTTATCTATTATTGTGCGAAAATCCATGCTACCATCAATGATCAAAATGATACCTAAGTTTTTAAATTCTACCAGCTATGTTCAAAGTCAACATCAAAAATGATATTAGTTAAAGCTCAATATTATCGTCGTAAAGCCATTTCGGATCCATGGTATCTTACCTGGTATATCGCAATTTTGTTCGTGTGTATTATGAGAATATTTACCATTAGCACCCAAACAAAGTTAAACTAGCCATCCAAAACAAATCATATCTAAAATTCCAAAACAGCACAATGGGAACTTCTTTAGATAACAATATCTATGACATTATATTTTAAAAAATCATTAATGATAAACGGAACTCTATATTTATTGGATAACAATGAGATCTCATGTATATTTGTGATAACCAGCCTCATCATCATAATAATATTTCTCATTCTTCTCATTATCTCTTCAAAATTCGGAAAATAGACAATTCTTCTGTAATTCAATACAAGTAATCTAGACCCTGGATAACTTACGAAGAAACATTTGTTAGTGAGATACATTTTTCTACCTTGCATGAAAATTTTAGCGTATATATTCATACATTATGTTTTATTTGTAAAAAAATTTCTTGACCGAGTCTGATTGGTTATTAAAAATAATGGGTGCA
This sequence comes from Schmidtea mediterranea, assembly GCA_022537955.1. Lineage (NCBI taxonomy): Eukaryota > Metazoa > Platyhelminthes > Tricladida > Dugesiidae > Schmidtea > Schmidtea mediterranea. The sequence continues at coordinate 141,582,374 of CM039679.1, read as the reverse complement.
AAATGGAAAGGAAAATTTTGTTTGGAGAATAAATTAATTTTCAAGTATAAAATCAAATTTTAAAATAATTAATACAATTTTTAAGGTCAAAAAGTGGGGGCTACGATCTTAACACAGTTCGTTATCTGACTGCAAATCAATAAAATTACTATTAGAAATAAACTAATATACAAAATATAAAAAGGTCGGTTGTGGTCCTATGTAAATAAATAAGACAAAGTCAATTAGTTTCTTATAAAATTTATTTGGCGTTATGACAAAATTTATAAACAAAAATGTGTACAGAAATTAAAAGTTTCTGAAAGAATGCTGGATCAAATGATCCCTGCCAAATGGCCTGCAAGAAGTCGATGGTCACTATGCCGACGCAACGACTTATCCTAAGAACAGAGGGTAAGTAAGTTTGATTTTGAGGCACCCGAATACCACGAAAGCTTTGGGTATTGCTGATTTTAAGATTAATTTAATTATTTATTAAGCCGGAATGAAGAATCCGCTTTCTTTAATATCTTTTTATTAATAATGTTGAGGATACCTAAATAATGAAATAAAATAATTAATAAACATGTAAAATGATTGGGGAAACAATGAGAATGAGTAAGATGTGGTTCTGGAGCCTCATAAAAAGAGAATGAAAAAGAAATGTTGAACAACGAGAAAGGAATAAGAGAAAATCAATAAAACAGACAATTAAATCAAATAAGGTCATTTATAATTAAAAGTGCAAATTTTGGAAAACAAAAACAAAATTCGCACATCATCTCGAAAGCCCTTTCAAGATAAGGGAAGAAATATTGTTTGAAAATCCGGGAAAGGCATCTCCAAAAAATGATTTATCTGGACAGCTGTCATCGATCATGGTGGCCCAAAATGAATTAGCAGTAAGAGACACCAGAAATTCTATTCGACAGCATTAAGTGTTATTGAATGATGGAGTATAAAAAGGAAGCGCAATTGAAATCAACAACACAAAAATTTAAGAGAAAAACTTGCAAAATGCCAAAACTACGAAAGACAAAAATTGTGAGAGACAAGAAATTTGCAGGAGACAAAGGATTGCAGAAGATAAAGAAAGATAAAAAATAAATTAAACAGAAATTAAGCAAGGTCAAAGCAAAGCGAAGCAACTAAATCAGAGTTACCGATCTCAGAAACCCACCGCAGTAGTCAGTTGATTGTAAAGCTAATTGATCCGATAAGTCCTATTCTTCCCGAAGGGTCGCACCGAAGGGTGATCGATTGATAATTCGTTGTGTCATTTTAAAGTGGAGATAAAGTGTATTAATCAATAAAGTTTATATCGTTTGGAGTTCGTCACTGTTGTTTAAAGCACGCTTGGAGTCAGATCGATAATAATTTCTATTCAAATTCACCGACAACCTCAACAATAACACAAAAATTAACCACAAGTCAGGATAACGACGTATCCTCTTCGAATAGTCCTGGAAATTCCTCTGATTGTTTTCTCACTTCGCTCAACTTCTGTTTGGATTGTCAATCAATAATCTTCTTATGGATAATCAGTATCCAAATTCCAATAATTTTTCCAACTTTAATTTCTTTCAATAAAAAATCCACAAATCACTGTCTGTAAACTTTTCTCGATAAAATTCTAAACAATCGTTGTCTTCGATAGGAGCGTTATAAATACGTTTTTTATGAAATATTAGTTCCTTGTTTGTTTTGGGCAAATATGAATTTCCTTCAAATTAACTATATTTGTATGATTGAAATTGGTCGGCCGTTTAACGAACTTGAATGTTTACTCTTCCTCTAATTCAATTTGGGGTTGTTTGTTTAGGCTGGACTTTGGTTTGGATTGTATTATTTGCTGAGTTGATTTTCATTTTAAAAATAATCAACGATCTTGTAATCGATTTTCTGAAATTAGTATTATTTTCCTTTTTCGTATTGTCTAAATTGGGGTTTTATTGTTGTAATTTTGGTATCAGCTAAGTTAGTTTTTGAATCGGCTAAATTGGTTTTTTTTGTCGTATCGACTCTGTTCAATTAGTTTTGTTTTCGGCAACTAAAATAAACTGTTTCTCTATATATATTAGAGCTTGATGATTAATCTTAAAAGTTAATAAAATAAAATTACTATATTTATAATTTGGGGTTCATTAAATTACTAATTTTAGATTTACGTCATCAAGAATCCAAATTTAGTAATTTATTCTGTGACGTCACTAAAACGTCATTTTATTATTTTAAAACGTCATCGTTTAGTGACGTCAATATGATTGTTATTTTTGGCTAAGAGCCTGTACTTAACAAAATTTAAAAAATTTTACCGTCTATTCAAAATTTTTAAACTGCTAATTTTTTATTATTATTATTTATAGTTGCTGTTTGAGGCGGTGTCCTTCGGGTGCTTTATCTTAATCTTTAGCATTTTTAAAATAATCCAAATAAATTTTAATTATGAATAATTTTATAAAAATGAATAAAATATCAGCACCCAGAGCAATATATGATGGATACCTCAAGATCCAGAGAAATAAAAACCGACAATCCAAAATAATAACGTACAGCAACCAGGAAGTACCAAATTACTTCAGGATTAATGACAAAAAAATGAATGTATACATTTTTAAATTAACCAAAAGATTTAAAATTAGGTTGGAAGAAAAAATTACCATGAGAAAAGATGAAGAATATCACCTGCACATAGTTAAAAGGAAGTTGAAAATGTTGAATATCTATGGGAATGTGTGGGAAGAAGTTGACAAATTAACCTCGTTGAAGATTGGAAAAGAAATAATGGCTAAAGGATTAAGAGCAGACAACGATGACGTATTAATTGCCGTAGAAGCGAGAATATCAAACTCGGAAGAAGTCCCATTCGCATAATCAGTGGAAGATTCCGATCCACTATTACTCCCAATTTCTGAATAAATGCTCAAGAAAAAAATGTCGTTTATCCGAAAACGGCTGACTATTGATGAAATTCGTGAGAGAATATTGTTTATGGACGCAGAATTTGGGTCTCAGAAGCACATGGGATGATCTTATTGTTCATAGCAATAATGTATTATCACCGAAAAGTAATTAAAGATGTTTACAATACACCAAGAATGAAACTACAGTATTTGAATCAAGCATCAACGGCATTACTTAGCGCAATCAACAGGCTGAACGAAAATATCTAAAAATATAGGTCTAAAAAATATATGATTACCTCTATGGGATAAGGGATTTTGCTGCAGCTCAGGTATTTAAATCATTTAGCATAACACACAATGGAGGATGGTACAAACTATAAACGCTGGTACAAGAAATATGTGGAGAAGGTATCACTCAGCCTTAGAAGATGTAAAAGGAATCCTAAAAGTGTATCTTAAGGTGGAACAGTAATGTATAGACGATATGGAGTTGAAAACAACTAACTCATCAAGGAAATACTGGTTAAGTCAGTATAAAACAATGAAAGCCTCAACGAGCAAGGACCCAAAAAGTGAGGGAGATAATGGAAATACCAATGGAGGTTAATCAAACAATACCTGAGCTAAAATAAGCAACAGAAAAAACAATTGAAGTACTAGAGAAAGGCTTTGGTGAAATGTAAGATGCCAAAATTGTGAAACTACAAATAACGTTAGAATATGGACCTGTGTTGAAGGAAAGACCTTTTAGAAAAAAGAAAATAACATCAGAGATTGGAGAAGACACCATGGTCATTAATGGGAAAATATTCGAAAAAGAAACAGCTATGCATCGTTACAAATGTGGAAATGAACGGTTCGAGATAAAGAAACTTGATTAAAAAATATTTGATTATTTATAAATAAATTAAAATTAAAAAAATGGCTTGTCTTTTGAATAATAATAAAATATGTAGGGATTTCTCGTCTTTTGAAGAAGTGCGATACCCTTTAAGTACCCAGAATGAAATATTTATAAATATTATTATTATTATTATTACTGTCACTATTATTATTTATATCGTTATTATTAAATAATAACTCCTTTAACTCGCAGATCCTGAACTTTTGGATCGAAGAGCGAAAGTACCCAACACCGATCATCTGCAGCAGTAGCATAACCAATGATCGAGAAGGGGGAAAATATTAAAAAAAATAAATGACTAGATAGGATAAACCTTCAAAATTTAAATAGTATAAATTAATGTTATTATTTATCGCCATTATATTATTAATATCATTATTGTTAGTATTATTATTATCGTTATTATATTATTATTATTATATAAAATGGCAAACTCATTTAAATAAAATAAATGACGGTTTTAATCAAATTATTTATAAAAAACACATGCTAATAAGATTTATCCACATCATTCATTGATTCCTCAATCTAAACAATCAAATTATAGAGAATAAAATTAGAATTTGTTGGTACGCATTTTTCTTTATCGTAGGAGATATTAATATAACCAAGCACATTTTGCAATACTAGATAAATATTTCGGTTGTTTTCTTCCAGATGGTTTTTGTGGAAAATTCAAATTGTTATTCTTTCTTTGAAAATTTGATATAAAATGCGTTGATTTTCATTTTGGTTAAGTGCCTCGGTTCTTGTTTCACTTTAAGTAATAATAATTAGAAATTAATTAAATATAATAGCCTAATAAAATAAAATTTTAAAAATTGAATTAATAACTTATTAATAAAATAAATAACAAATTACTAGGAAAAAACATAAATAAATGTAATATTAACAATTAATAATAATTGAAAATCATTTAATTTGTGGAAATGATTATTTGAATCTATAATAAAAATAATGTAAAATAATCAATAAAAAAATTAATTTAATAATATTATTAATTAAAATAAATTAATAAAATAAAGCAAATAAATTATCTAGAGAAATCCTTAAACTGCTTCTACATATTTTGTTGCAATTGATGGAAATCAAGAACTCGAGAATAAATTCTTATTCAAGATTATGAATATGTCCTCCAAGTAAAAGCGTATTATTTCAAATATTAACCAACGAAATCAAGAAAACTAGCTAATCAAAGAATAATTTTGATGGCGGCTAAAAAAATTTCTAAAAATGAAAAATAAGGATTAGTTTTCCCATTTTAAGGGGAAAAAGAAAAAAAGAAACATCAATGAGACAGCAGAAAATAGAGTCGTCTCATTGGCTGGTCGGCGAGAGTTTTGGTGCCGAAGATTACCGGTAGATCAAAAAAAAATAATTCCCAGATAAAGGGAGAATTATTAAGGAACAAAGCACCATCCAAAATTAGATTTTCTTGGAGAAAATTAAATTTCTCCAAGATACTTATTAAATAAAATCGCGGAAAATCCTCAGAAAATTAAATTAGATATAAAATGGAAATCGGGAAAAAATTAAATTAGAATAGTTATTATTGGTATTATTATTATTATTATTACTTGAGAAATTAGTTAAAAGTATTTTAAATTATTAGGAACTATTCATTCAATATTATTCATTAAAATCCATGATTACTAATCATATGAAATACTAGCATCTAGCATCATCCTTTCGATACAATTTAGTTTTTACATTTGCCTTCTATAATAAATAATTATTAGAAAAAGAAATAAAAACAAATTTGAAAAAAAATTAGAAAAAAAGACTCCAACAACTTTAATCTACATAGATACACATATATCATCTTCTTGGGATATTCGTACAATGTTTAGAAATAATTCTTTTGCTTGAAATTTCCTATTAAAAAAAATTTCTTTCATTTTCCATTCAACAAATTTTTTTCAAACAAACTTCATTGTAAAACTAGTTTCAGATGTGATCCGAAATTTGATATAGCTCATATTAGTGGGTTTACGTGTTTATATATTCCATATATTATAATTATTATAATAATAGGTCAACCAGCAAACATACCGATTCTAGGGCGAATCTCAATTTTAATGGGAGATAGATATGTTGGGGTAAAGTGATTTTCAAAAAAAATTTAAATCAATATTTTCCGGGGGAAATGGGTATGTGCCGATGCAAATTGACGAGACGAATACGAAAATAATAATATAAAATTAATGTGGGCCCATAGAAAAAGCTATTAACAAAATACAAATTGATTAATTAATTAAAATGACAAAAACAAATAAATTAAATTAGGGAGAAATTCTCCGATTTTGATAAGTTTAATTACGAAGGGAACTAATTATTCCCTAATATAATTTACTCCGAAGTTTTCTCCTGGGGAACGGCCAAAAGATAAAAGTTGTTTAACTAGTTCCCGAGAAGTCTAATTTAAATTTCCATCAATCAGATTAGTTGTTGAGGAGTTTCCCTATATATAAGGGAGTCTCAAATCAACAATGGGACACAAATATTTCAGACAAAATTGTAAGCAATAGAAAGTTAAAAAGATTTATTGGGAAGCGAAACGAGTTCGTGAGATTGAAAAAGAAAACTAGTCAGACTTGTGTCAAAGATATTTTGGTAGTATAATAAAAGGCGGCTTCCCGTGGGGATTCCTGCCAATATTGTAAAAGAAAAATTTGAGTCGTTGTGAAATTGTTGGTATCAAATAATAGTTTTCCTGTGTTGAGTTAATTCAGTATCATTTAAAGAGCACATGGAGTTAGAGCAAACAGTTCATACCGAACCAAATAAAGTTAAAACTCAATAAAGATAAGCACATATTTTTCTATACAATGTCAGCTTTATAGGATTTACATTTGAAGCATATTTCAATCTTTGTAAAACTATAGCTATGACTGAAAAAGTTAGCACGGACCCCAAATTTAGTTGGGATCCGCCTCTGGTTTGAATTGATTTGAAATGTTGCCTGGTAGTCATGGTTATGGTCGTTGAATTTAGGAAAAGTATCGACAGAATTCAAAAGCCAAAAATAATTATTATGCGACCATGTTTACTAAATAAGCATTGAAAATTGTTTTAGGCTTTTTTGGTATTTAAACAAGATTTAAAAACATTTCATTTCAGGTTGCCCTCCGTCAGCTGAAGCCCTTCTCTATGGATTTCTACAATTGCAAAAGAAAATCAAGCGAATGGACAGCTCTCAAATGTGGTATAGAAAATAAAAGTTTTCTCTTATGCTGATTCTTAGCCAAAGTCGTTTTAATAAAATAAAAGTTTTCTGTAGTTTCTTTGATCATTCCAAATGCGATTGTCATTTTTTGTGAGCTGATGTTTTTGTGCCTATTGAATTGTATTGTTATTATTATTTTTTAATAAATCGATTACATCTATAACAAAGGTTTGGTTTTAAATTAATTATGTTGAACTCAGCAGCGAGGTATTCACAGGTTTGGTTCTTTTTATTTCTCAATCCAATCAGATGCAATGCTTGATATTTTCAGAATTAGCCCAAAGTTGAGAATTTATGCTCGATATTGGATGCATTTTTCATTATTTCTTACTAATCGCATAAATATGCGTCATTTCCAAAACGGAATCGTGTTTCATAATAATCATACGAGTACTTCATCAATGGCTTTTTCTATCATTGTTTTATGTTTCAAAGACTACAACATCGCTTTTATAAAGTTGTCATTTTCCTTTAAATTTACAGCTTTTATGAATATGAAAAGGCGCCATGACAAACTGAAATGTTATCAAATGAGAAGCGCTATTTTTTTCCACAGCCTAAAAAAAATAACGGAAAATAGAGAACACAGTTTCGACAAAAAACTTAAATTCGTGACGTCTGATCACTTAAATATGCATCATTGTACACAGCTGCTGCTCATCCCATATGTATAGCATTAGTTAATCAAATGTTGAATTTTGAACAATTCGGAGCCTTTCGAACTTGAAATTAAGTACCGAGGAGAATTAAGGGCTTTGAAAGATTTTGGAATCAAACCAAAGACTATTTATCAGATTAATTGAATGTTATCTTCTACATCATAAATTCGATCATTTTGTAGGAATAAGCCGGTGAAATGTAGAACTTACCATTATTGATTCGACTCTAAAGCGAGTTTTGGTTGGCATTAATAATAAATTCTAGACAATTTTTATTGATCAACTCAATTAATAAACAATTATTAACACAAATGATTCTATATAAAAAAATGACTTTGAGTGTCTATTTTTGACTACTGTTTCTGGTATTGACAATCTATAACTTCAATTTGTGGAATTCATTTATCCGATCTGACAATATTTTCACTTTTAACTATGTAACTCATCTTGCGTTTGGTTTTAATTTGTTTTTCTCGCTTGTCTTTTTTTATTCCAAATGTGTTTCCCTTTTATTGTCATCCATCTAATAAAATTTAGAGATAATTTTGTGATTTTAGATTTCTTCCTCCCGAATTTTTTACTTTAGTTTTCTCCCTATTTTATGCAAATTGAATTTTTTGTTTTCCCTTTTTCATTTTGTACTTATTAATTAAGAACGAAATTAGTAGGTAGTTAGGGGCACACTGGAACATAAAAAATTGCATAATAAAATATGGGGGGAGGGGGGGGGTTTAATTAGTAGTTAATTGCTGTGTGTATTGATTACATAATGACGTAATTTTTTTGTGTGTATTTTTTCTAAATTTTTATGTGTATAAAATTTCTACTAAATTTTTGTGTGTACAAAAATTCGTAAAAATTTTATGTGTATGAAATTTCTACTAAATTTTTGTGTGTACAAATATTAGTAAAAATTTTTTGTGTATAAAGTTTAAAATTTATTTTAGAATTTCAGTGTGTATTTTTACTAAAATTTATTTTGATTTCTAATTAAAATTTTTAATATATAATTTAAAATATAATTATTTATAGTAATAAAGTTTTTATACATGTTGATAACAATCAACGAAATTTAGTGTTAACATAATAATAATAATAATAATAATAATAATTATTATAATAATAATAATAATAATAATGATAATTATAATAATAATTATAATATTAATTCAACCCAATAAAATCTTTATAAAAAACTATATACACATAAAATAAACTAGTAAATGATAAAAATCTCTATAAAAAACTATAAACACATAAACTCGTAAAAGATAGAAATCATTATAAAAAACTATAAACACATAAAATAAACCCACAAAGTATGTAATAAAAATTAATCAATAAATAAAAACAAACAAATTTATACTATAATGCTTATTTAATAAAAATCTTCATTTTCATCATCATCGTCAGAGAACTGGACATCATCTATATCTATTAGTTCTTCCTCATAGTTAGGTTGCTGAATTTCATCTGTTGTAATTTTGTCACCTGATACATTTTCTCCATTAATTTCTTCAATAATTTCATCAACAGCGTCAATTTCTTCATCAGCCTCAATTTCTTCAGATATATTTATATGCCCGTATGCTAAACTTTTATTTTTACCCACCCAAACCCTTTTATCATCTCTATTTGTAAGTGCTACTTTACTATTTTTAAAACTATAAAGTTGATGATTTTTTGATCCTATTCGAAATTGTGGTACCGAAAAGACCGAGTTTTTCTCATAACACTCTTTATAAGATTTATGAGTTAGATCGGTATCCTTTAACGATATACCCTTAGCTTTTATACAAGAAGATTTACCTAACAAACTGTAACATTTTGGTCTAAGGAAAACCCATTCGTCATAACCTTCTCCCATACTTTCGTCCTTAAATTTTCCAATGACCGAATCAAGTTTTTTAGAATAAAGTGGATGAGTAGAAGGATAATTAGATGTATCCAAAAGATTATCCTTAACCATTTCAGACAAAAGAATATCTAGTTTACAATTTTTAATCTCCAAGAAGAAAGAGTCTGTATCTCCAGCAACTATATTAATCTCGCAATTAAATTGTTGACGATATTTTTCCAAGTCCTTATACTGAAGCTCATACATTCTAAGTTTCGACAAGTCAAGCACAGATTGACCTATATAGCTTGGTCGATCTAAACATTTTGAATCAGGATTTAACAACGAAGCTATAAGATCATTGTCAATTTTTATTGATTTTTTAAAGGTTGGTTTCGAAGTATAAGTCACAAGTTTTTTATCAGTTGTGCAAAGACGCAAATTCATTCTTTTTTTCAGATTTTCAACAGTTTTTCCATATAAACTGTTATTTAACAACTTATAATAATTTTTATCTAATGTATTTGTGCTTTTAGCTCGAAGTTCAGTGTTTATGTCGATGTACTTTTTAAAAATATTAGACTGTTTGTATCTTACTCCTCGATTAACATGTGTCACTTTAACACCGAGAGACATGTATATTTATGATATTTAGGATAATGAGTCAGCAACAATTTTTCAACCTTTGAACCCTCAGGTTTCATTTTCTCAGCTGCAATTGGAAAATCATCTAACTTAACATGAAGTTCCGAAGGAATCTCAAGATCAACTTCAAGAGTATACCCATATGACAAAGATTCAAGATCCAAAGTCAAACAATCATGTAATATTGTATCAAATCCATCAAATATCCAATTAAATTCACCACAAGGTAATGGTTGACTTAAAGCCCAACCATATAAATTATTAATATCGATATATAGTAAATCTGTGTTTTCGTCGGTTTTAACATAGTGTTTATTAACAAAAGTAAGACCACCTCTAATACCGCTCTCATAAAAGCTAAACATTTCATTTTCTGTAATTAATTCTATAGGTTCATCCAATGACATTAAAGCAGAAGACCACGACATTCCAGGAATTCCAAAATAATTTAAAGGTTCTAATCTATTGTGTGCTATCGATTTCGCTCGAAACTGTTGAAAAAAGTCTGCCAAAAGAAAACAATCTAGTTTCAGGTAAACTTTCATATAATCAAGTAAAGTCCTACAATTAGTTTCATCCCAAATAAGCAGAGCTTTTTCATATTCAGACTCAGTGACACCTTTCCAAATCGGGGGTAATTCATAAGTATCATGAAGAAAATCTAAGCTAGTTGCAAAATTATATGGAAAGATCCCCTTTTCATCAACTATAGTCCCTGTAAAAGCTGATCGAGTCAAAGGTAAAGTCGTCAAGGTTTTAACCGCTTTTGCTAAAGAATCATTTACAAATTGATACGAATCAATAAATCTCACACTAATTTTTCCCAAGTGAGCAATTAATGAAATAAATTTTTCAGATGTTAATGGAATACATCCTAAAGCCCAATTTTTAAATTTACTCAATCCATATTTTAATATATGATGCATATCATATCCCTTTAAGTTATGGAAAATAATTGGTAAAACTTTATTTATTTTTCTATTAATATTACAGTCATTGCAAGCAGCACCCAAGTATTCCCCAGTAAAATGATCATGGTCTCTCACTGGATCCACAATATCTTTCAAACAAAGATAGCATTTTATACATGTATCAAACTGAAACTGTTGTAAGTTTGTTAAATCTTTTATTGTTTGATTTCCCATTTTATAATAATACGGTAATACTGTATATTTTGCTATTTTTTCAACAGATTTTAAAAATTGTTCAACACAATCTTCACCTATAAATTCTTTGTATATTGTACTTCCATCAAAATTATTTATTAACAAAAGTCCTGCCGAAATGGGTAAATGTATTTGATGGTGTACGTCGTCCTTTGGCAAAACAGATTCGAAATCTGCATATATAACATATGGAGGGATTACAGTTTTGGACCAATCAGTGAATTTAATAAACTTATTTTCCGGGAAAGTATATAAAGCTGTCCCTAACTGATTTCTGATACATAATATCTCATGTTTATCCAATGCTTTCTTATATCTAAATCCGTTCAAACATTTGTGACACCATAATGATCGAATTCTTTCTGTTGTTTTATCTTTACAATTCAATAACCTATTGAGTGATGTAATCCCAACATAATGATATTGTTTACCATTATTTAATAACAATAAATTAATAATTGTTCCTTCTGAAACTTTGACCTATGAATTATGTTTAAAAATGGATGTTTTAAAACAAAGTCATCATGTTCGGGTTTAGCTGTTTCATCATAACTAAATATATTAATTATTAGTCCTTCGTTATTGGACTCAAATTTTCGAATACCATTTAATTTCATGGGCATATCATTTGGGTCATAATTTAATTCATGTAGAAACTTTGTGTAACTATAAATATTATTTCTATGTTGCCTAACAATCTCATTTTTTTTAAGTATTGATAATATGCTATAGATAAAACATAAATTATCATTATTTTTTACATTTATTATACATTTTTTGTTATCCAATTGTTTTGGTGTTTTTATATAACTTCTACCACTTTACTTATTTTTGTTACTATAAAGTAAATTTCAGTTATTTTTCTAATAACCCAACTACTCCCTAACTCAGTTATTGAAGATGTCTTTTCATTTATCTTTTGTATACCTTCGTCAAAGAATGATTGGGTAAGTGGTCTTGCACTGTTGCTAATATTATTTAATTTTATTTCTCCATCTTTCTCAAATTCAATTTCTATTCCAAATTGAATTTTTACATATCTAAGTTCATTTATTATCACTTTTAATTTGTTTATTATCTCTATAGGAAAAACAATTTCTTTAATGTTCAAGTTGGTCGTATCTATACTAATTATTTTATGTGTACCTCGTAAGTCACTTTGGATAATTGGTAAATTTCCTCCTATTTGTATATTATTATTTTGCCTCATTTGTACCTCTTCCATCTCTCCATCCCAAGAATCCATCGATCCAATATCTTCCATCTCTTCCACCGCTCTAACCCATGATTCCATCGATCCGTTATCTTCGTCCGCTTCGCCGCTTCATTATCTTCGTCCGCTTCGTCCGCTTCATTATCTTCGTCCGCTTCAATATCTTCATCCGCTTCAATATCTTCGTCTGCTTCAATTGTTTCATACTCCAATCCAATATATCCATTTCAATATTCCAAAATATTATTAATAGAATCTGTTGTATGTTCTCTTATATGATTATTTAATGGAGTAATTTGGGTGCTGATTAATTTAATTGATCCTGGTATTTTAAATAATTTAATTTTTTTAACATTAAACTGTCTCAAGTGATTTTTATGATGTTCATAAAAATCTAAATAGGGAATGGGTTGTGAGGTTATGCATACAGGACATATAAAATAAATTGTATTATGATATTTTTTACCATAATATTCTTCCATTTTTTTGTGACATTTTTTTTATTATGTACTGTCAATTGACAATAATTGGGGTATAACTTACCTAGTAATAAAAATAATTAATTTAATTATTAAAATAAATGTGCAAGTATGCAACCAATAAAAATCAATTATTTACTATAAATAAAAAAATATTTTTGATGAAAAAGCAAGAATGTCGAAAGTATATGAAATACACCTAGAAGAAAACAGTACAGCTGTTATTGGGATGACATTTAAGCCTCCTGTTCAATACCTTCAATACAGTATGAACTATTTAAATTTCCTTATTACATATACATTCAAAGTAATTTTTATTTAAATTTAATTTGATTAATTATTTTTAGGAATCAGTTAATTTAAAAGCTTATGAATACAATATTATGATTGGAAATATTGAAGAGGAAGATCGAAAAAATATTTCAGATATTCTCCATTTGTTGAATAACGAAATGGTTTTTAATGAAAAATTTTCATTTATTAATTGTGAAAGTCAATTGAAGGATCAAGTACAAGATAATAAAAAATATAAAATTCAGATAATTATTAAAGGAGTCAAGATTAACAAGTCTATTATCAAACCTATTTGGAAAATCCAAAATGTTGTTGAATAAATTTTTTAAAAAGTATTGTTGATTTTTATAATTTGTAACTAATAGTAAACATGTCATTTTTTTTAAAAAAAGTTTACCTCGAGTATCTATAATTTATAAAAAATTTGAGCAGGGATCAGCCCTTATTGGTAAATTTTATATATACAAATTTGATCTCTTAAAATCTAGTGGTAATTCTTTATAATCAAGGGGTCTGCCCTTATTTTTGATCGATAAAGGGGCATCAATCCTTCATTATTGCTAAAATAATTATATATATATATAAAATATGAATTAAAAAATATATATATATATGATTTAAATAATGATATATATATATAACAAGAGAGTTAAATAATATATGAAAAAAAATATATGATTTAAATAATATATATTAATAATAAAATACTTACATTTTTGAACATTAATTACATTGTCCTCTTCAGAATCATCGAATGGCAAATTTGTATCTAAAGAAATATTAAATCAATTGATAATTTAAAATTAATACTTGATTCATTTCCACTGTAGTTTTGTGGATAAAATTGATGGTTTACTAAATTACAGTTAATACTTATTAAATAAAAATTAAAATCATACTTGATTCATTTCCACCATAGTTTTGTGGATAAAATTGTTGATAATTTTCAACATAAGTTTGGGGATATAATTGTTGGTTTACTAAAATTAAAGTTAATACTTATTAAATAACAATTAAAATCATACTTGTTTCATTTCCACCATAGTTTTGTGGATAAAATTGTTGATAATTTTCAACATAAGTTTGGGGATATAATCCATTTTGTGGAAATAATAAATTATCTAAAATAAAAGGTAAATTTGTAATAAAATATAAATTTTAAATTACTTGATTCATATTCGTTATTATTGTTGTTCATTTTCTAAAATTGAATAATAATTAAAAATTTAAAAAGAAAATTAAACTTACAAATTAAACGAGTTTGTAAATTATGATAAATTATAAAAATGATTATCGATATATTCAAATGTGTGTATTTATTATGACAAATCAACACATGTATTAATCAACACACATTACTACAAAATTATATTATGTAATAAACACAGTGATACAAGATTTATTTATAGAACATTGATTTTAACCAAGCTAAACAATGCTGGCCACAAGTCTTTGTCAACGGATTCTGATAACGAATTCGATTATATTCAATTGGCATCAACATTGATTCTAGTTTTGATATCAATAAAGGGGGTAATAGAATCCCATTGGATCAAATACATGTATTTTATCTGGTTTCACGTAAATAGCAAGCCAATGTTCTCCACTGAGATTAGCTGATTGAGTATTTACAATCAAAGCTTTGTTGATATTGATATAGGGAATTTTGTCCAATGGAAAAACACCAATAAAATTTTTCCCAATTAGTTTTTTAGCAATAGTTTGTATCTGAATAGAACTAAAATTAATTAAATTAACAAATTAATTAAAATACTTACTTCATTTTTAACCATAACTAATAACACATTGGTTTATAGTGTGTTCAACAATGTTTGTCAAACAAGTACTGTACGGCTTGATGTGATTTGAATTTCTTTTTCAAATACTCCGTATACAAGTACTGATACAGATTCGGTTAATGGATTTTCAAATTTTATATCCAATCGTAAATTTCCACTTTGAGGTAACTGACTTTGATTAAGATCAAAATCAGGTGCCAATACAAATGTAAAAAAGGGATATTTATTTTTGAAGTCTGACAAGGTAATACCACAATTCATATTTTTATTAAGATAACCCATATTCCTAACAATACTTTGCATATAACTAGAACTATAATTATCATTGGCAAAATCTTGACTATATTTTTCACGATAATCATTTCCTTTACTTAATGTTAAAGACTTGACATTAAAGTGTTCAAATATTGAAAATGTTTCCAAATACGATCCTCCATATCTATTATTCCCTTGGAAAGCAACAAGAATAAAATTTGGTAGTCGTCTATCACCAAATATTTGCTCCTTATAAAATGAAGATAATCCCATTAGCAATGAAAATTGAACAACTTCCTTACTTTTCATTGGATAAATTGCATTTCTATTAGCCAGCCCAATTTGATGACCAGCTAAAACTGACGGTTCAACACGAACTCTTCTAAACATCAACTTTGCATCTAATAATATTATTTGTGGAATTATTTTTGTACATGTTAAACTTCTTTCAGTATTGGATCTTGTTAATTTAATTTGAACACTAACACCAGGTAATAAATATTTTGGTTGATCAAAGAAATCTAATTGAAGTGGGGAACAAACACTGATTGGTTTTGATTTTGAAATCCAAATTTTTTTTTTGTGTCATTTTCATCGTAACCCATTCCACCTAAACAAGTATGTTTTGTATCGTGATTGTAATTAATAATAGTTTCAATCATTGCCTTGTGTGCGAATACATCATTACTTCCTTCAATTTTAGTAGAATTAAAAATTACTTCAACATCTTTAAAAAGAGTTTGGAAAAAGAAATTGTTTGCAGTAACATCTGATTCATTAGATAAATTTTCCCCGTTGCTATTTACAACTTTCATTTGGATGTAGAGTAATGTATCGTTCAAATCCAAGTATTCAGTTTGAGAGCTATTGATGTAAAATTGAATTGAGGTGTTTCCTGGATCTGTAATTGAATTCACTGGATAAATATCTTCAAAAGAACCATTTTCAATTACTGCTTGAGGAGATGGTCTATCAAAGATGCATAATTCTGATTTTGCACTAATCATGACTGGAATATAGTTCCGTATCCTTTCATTCTTTTGTTTATATGTTTCTTGATAATTTTTCGACGTTTAATTGTTCCACCTTTTTGTTCTTTATTAAATACATCAGAAACTTTGTTAATTATAGAAGGTAAGTGTTCCATTACAGAGGGTATAGAATCTTTAATTTCAGAAATAGCATTTGATTTTAGAGCAGGTAAGATTTGTGCATTATTATTTATTACGTCATTAGCAGTTTTCATACCAAAATTTCCAATGCGTTTAAGAATAGGTAGTGCAAATCGTCCAATTGTTTTTAACCAACCAGAGCCATACTGTTTACCTACAAAATAAGGTAAATCCCCACCATTTTGATGAGTGCTATAAAAGTTTACAATGTCCGGATTACTCATTTATTTTACGGAAATGTAATGTCAAGTAAGTTTTGTCTTGTTTACCAAATATATATTTTCCACTGTCATCACGAATATTGATTTCTATATTGTTTATATATGAGGATGATACTGGTTTTTTTTTCTCAATCAATTGAACAAGGTCGTCTTTTTTATGTTTTTCTATCCAAACACATTTAAGTAGTGGAACACTTAATTCACCCACAAGAATTGGTTCAATAATATTTGTATAAATCATCATTTGTATATTTCTTTGCATTATAGTAGGTAAACTAGAACCAACAATTATCTTTTCACTATAAGATTCATCAATTAATCCCAAACTATGAGCCAACAGTTTACTAAATTTAACACTTCTAACATCTTCTTCCAATTCAATTTTAACAAGTTGATCTTGTTTAATTTCACAAGACTTGAAAGGATGGGGATAAGATGTCATTAACTGATCAGTGACTTGTGAAAGTTCAGTAATGAATAAATTTTCTTTAAATGTCTCAGTATACTCTACATCGTAATAATAAGATATAGTTAATCGTATAGTATCAAATTTTGATTTTTTATTTGGTATACGTATCTGATTCAATTCATCATTAAAATCTACTTCTTTTTTATTAAATCCCAAGCAATTAGCTTCTTCAATACTATCAAATGTTACTTTGAATGGAAAATATTTACAATTAATGTTCAAAATTTTGTTGTCAATATATATCAGATAAAATGTAGAGTTGTGACTAATTGTATAGTTTCCTTCAATATAATAAAAATATTCATAACTATTATGTAATGTACTCTTAATATATTTAATATGAAAATTGTTATAAAATGGAAAAGTATTGTACACAAAAGTGAATTCAGTTAAAGCAACTTCCCATTCCCCATCCAAGTAAATCTGATTTGGAAATTCTACATTAAACTTTCCAGCTTCATTATTTGGAAATGTAAGTGGACAACTATTACTAGGTAAATTCACGTAAAAATCTCTTTTATTCATTTACTTTTCTAAAATGTAACGATAAATGTGTTTTGGTATCTTTGCTAAATTTTATTAATTTCCCACTATCATCTCGAATATTAATTTCAATGATGTTATAGTTGAATACGATACTGGAAGGTACATTGGATTCTTCATTTCTAATTGTACAATTTCTCCTTGATCATATTTTTTAATCCAAATAGATTTTAATAGTGGAACTCTAACATCACCAACATTTATTGGTTCGATAATATTTGAATAAATGAACATTTGTTGATGATGATGTAATAATTTCGGAATTTTTGTGCCAAATATATTTTTTTCCGAATAGTTACTTAGTTTTAATCCCAAAGATTTAGCTAAGTTTGTGTCAAAAGATATATTTGAAATGTCATCTGCAAGTGTTATTTTGACCAATTCATTATTTTGAATTATCAATTCTTTAAAAGGAGAAGAATTAAATGACAACAAATGTCCTTGTAATTCTGATAAAGTGTTTATGAATAAATTATCTTCAAAATATTTTTCAAATATTGATTTTTCTTCATAACTTATATTTATACCAAATTGTTCCATAACACCATCATCTGTAAATTTTGGTAATTTTATTCGACAATGATCCTCTTCACAAATGATTGATGTAGATTTTAGTCCAAAACTAAACGCATGTTGAATATCGGGGAATGTTACTTTAAATGGAACATGCGGACAGACAATAACTAAATTCTCATATTTTTCAATAAACATGTCAACATCTGGAGTAACTTTTTTGGATTTATTATTTCATAAGTATGATTTTGATTATTTATTTTCAAATACTTTATTTCACTACCACTCTTTACAGATTCATAACGTATACAAGAATTACTATAATACGGAAAAGGATTATACACAAAAGTAAAATCAATCAATGCAACTTCCCATTCACCATCCAAGTAGACAGAATTTACTTGTACATTAAAATTACTAGCTTCGTTATTAGGATAAATAAGTGGACAACTATTACTAGGTAAAATCATATAAAACTGGTTTTCTTTCATAATATTTATTTAATCAATTGAGATGAGGATATCCAAGTTGGAGTTTCGTATCAATGCCACTTGACGTAGTATTGTTTATATTTACCAACATTTTTGGTTTTCAAAATCTTTTGAATTCTAAATATTGTTGGAATTGGAATGACTTGAAGTTCTTGTTCGTAGAATTTTCCACTAATTTCTTTATTCTTATGATCTGCTATTAAATACATTACAGGATTCTGTTTTGTATCTATTTTCTTTATTTCATATACTTCGTCACTCCAATTGTTGTCAAAATTCTTGATGAACGGAGAAGTTCTGATTTTACTAATTCTTACATGATCACCGACCTTGTATTTTGGCTTATCGATTTTTTCTTTCTTAAATGTTTGGTTTCTGTTGGTGTCTGTAACGTCAACAGGTCTGAGACCATTTAATCCTTTATGTGGTGAATGATTGTAACTAAAAATAATTTTCGGTAAAACATGTATCCAAGTTTTATTACCTTGATGCACAAAGTATTTTTTTAATCTTTCTCTCAAAGTTCGATTAAATATTTCAACATAACAAGATTTGAATTGTGAGAATACAGAGTAATGATTGGCTTTGATAACTTCTTTTACTTTGCTATTATAAAATTCTTTACCTAAAATACATTAAAATAAATAATTAATTAAATTTATTACCCAATCAGTCTGTAGATTGTGAGGTTGTCCGTCGTTAAATAATTTTTTAATTGCAATGGCCATTTCATTAGCAGATTTAGTTTTTGTTGGAATAGCACGGGCATATCTACTGAAAACATCAATACATGTTAAAATTTATTTGTACCCTTGTTGATTCTCGAATAAGGTATCATTTCCATCAAATCCATTTGCCACAAATCATTGATTCCTCTTGTTTTGTATGGTCTGGTTGGGAACCTTTTCAACATTGGTTTATTTAAACTATATGCTAGTTGGTCCGATAACCATTTTTGAGTCTCTTTTTTAGAATTAATCACTCTTTTTGTTAATTTTTCTACACCACCAAAACCATCTGGATCTTTTGGATTTGTCCATATTGTTTTGAGTTGATTTTTGGTTAATGGTTGCTTCATTATTACAACAAGATGTTAAAATATGGACAACTTTATCTGGTTTAGAGTATTGTAAACCCATTAAGATCTTAGGGATGAAATTGCACTAATAGCTGATAAAACTATAGGAATTAATGTACCCAAGAACCCACCCTTTTGTTTATACATTATTCTTTTCATTAAACGTCTATTTTTAGTGTTTACCAATGATAAAAGTGATCTCTTATGTCTTTGTAATACCATTCTTTTAGCTTTACTAATATTGACATTACCTCGAACTATATTTACAATAACTTCAAGCAAATCGTCAATAACAAATGAAGGGAAAGCTTGTAAAATTGCTATTCTTTTATTATTTTGAGCCTTTACCAATGCATTGAAATATGGTAGACTACGTTCAAATTTCATGTTTACTAATTACAATTAATTATTATTGTTTATAATTTGATCCACTTCTTTTTTAAAATCTTCTTCTTTTTTAGATTCTTGTTTACTTTTGATTTGGGTTTACGAATAACTTTTTTGGGTTGAATTTCTTTTTTGACAAGTACTTTTTTAAATGACATGATTGATAATCATTTATTTGTTTTCAATTTTTTTATAAATCGTAACCCCTTTTTCATTAAAAATATCTGTTCGGATACGTAAATCGTCACAACATTGTTGTGTAAAGTCAAAGAATAAATATCCATGGGGAACACTTGAAGCATCTTGGAATGATTCAATTAAAAATTTTCTATTGTTTGGATAGGCTTGCCTGGCTAAGAAATCGATAATCGTTTGATCGCGAGGATTTTTGAAAATAACTAGGTATTGAACATTTAAATTACGAGTTCGATGACTTCCTCCTTGATGAAATAAATTTTGAGTTATGAAAATAACAGTAACTCCACAATGTCTACTTATTTTTGTGAACAAGTTATTGAAATCTTTTTCCTTATTTGCTTCTTGATACAAATCATCTATGATTATTACATCTCCTCGACGTAACCTAGATGACCAGTTTTTATCAAATCCCTTAACTATTGTCATTTTCAATTTACAAAACTGATTTTGTGTCAATCCATGTTCTTCGTCTGCACCCCTATGCCAATATATTTTATTGAATTTGGATTTGAACATGTTTGTCTGCAACAAATTACATACAAATAAAGTTTTCCCGCTCCCACTGGGTCCTACAATTTGATATACTGCATCATTTCTTAATTCCATTTAATTTAATTTAATTTAATTTAATTTGTTTATAATTTAATATACTGAATCAGTTAATTAGATATTAGAAAATGATTAGTAATATCAATTATAGAGGAAGATGTGAAGTAACTGGAATGAAGTTCCCGACTGGAAAACCTCAACATGTAGTGGATAGAAGTGGAAAATATCCAATCTTATTCTTCAAGAGCGGAAAATGTAGAATAATGGGTTGCAAGAGACCTTTACTGGAAGGCGATCTCAAATATCAGATTCAAGATTTACAAATACAGTCATTATCTTTGAATATTGACATGGGTTGTCGAATCAACTTGTATGATTTGTCCACAAAAACAGAAAACATTTACGAACCAGAACTGTTTCCTGCATTAAGACTTGTCAAGTATAATCCACTTTGTGTGAATGTATTTGCAAGCGGAAAAGTTGTTGTCATGGGGATAAAAACACTGGAATACAACAGTCTAGTACAAGAAATATTTAATTTTATAAAATCAAAAACTAATAATCTTAATACCGACGAAGAAATACTAGATTATTTATTAAGCACTGATTGTGTTTAAATAGATTAAATTCTGACGATTGTAAAAATTAAAAATGATCGACGAGCAAGAAGCATACGTATTCAAAACAATTCTGATGAAGATGGAAGAACTGTTTCCGAATATGAAGAACAAGCTTTCCTATTGTGCTCCTGAATACTTGGCTACATGGATCTATCAAATGACAGGAATCAACATTGAAGAAATTGTACGGATGCATTACGAATCAGTTCAAGGATCTGGTTTGAAATGTTTAGATGACTGCATTGTTTGTGCAGATCCCTCAATGTTGACTTGTCCATTTAGATGCAGATGCTGCAGGGACTACAAGAAGAAGGAAGTTGTACATATTTTGTTGGCTGAGTTAAGAAGAGCTTATTATAAGCAGATTTGTGATGATGTAAATATATTTTGATCTTTTACGAGTTTATTTTGTGTGTTTTTTTTATAAAGATTTTAATTGGTTGAATTAATATTATTATTATTATTATATTATTATTATTATTATTATTATTATTAATATTATTATTATTATTATTTTGATAACGTTAAATTTCTTTGATCGTAATAAAAATGTATAAGAATCTCATTTTAAAATTATCCTAAAAATTTTATCTTAAAAATTCGTATATAAAAATTCATCGATATAATTATACTGAAAACAAACCTTGTATAAAAAATTTTCAATATTTAATTATGTTAAAAATTTATAACTTTGAAAAATTATATTTTAAATTATACTAAAATTCTACTTAAAATCAATTATAAAAATCTCATTGTAAAAATTATCCTAAAAATTTTATCTTAAAAATTATATATAAAAAATTTTATTAAAAATTAATTCAAAAATTATACTGAAAACAAACCTTGTATAAAAAATTTTTTAATATTATGTTTAAAATTTATTACTTTGAAAAATTAAATTTTAAATTATACTGAAAAAAATTTCATTGTAAAATGATTTATAAAAAATTCATCGATAAAATTTACTGAAAATTCTACTTAAAATCATATATAATTTATATATAAAAATCATATTTTAAAATCTTATGTAAAAACTACATTTATAAAATTAAACAGAAATAATTTTAATTAGAAATACTTAAAAAATTTAATTAGAAATACACACTGAAATTCTAAAATAAATTTTAAACTTTATACACAAAAAATTTTTACTAATATTTGTACACACAAAAATTTAGTAGAAATTTTATACACATAAAAATTTAGAAAAAATTTATAAATACAAAAATTCGAAAAAATAAATACACACAAAAAAATTACGTCAATATGTAATCAATACACACAGCAATTAACTACTAATTAAACCCCCCCCCCTCCCTCCATATTTTATTATGCAATTTTTTATGTTCCAGTGTGCCCCTAACTACCTACTGAAATTGTAGTATTTCATCGTTTGATTTTCTCGATTCTTGATAATTTCCATTTAATACTTTCAATTCTTACCTTTTCTCTTACTATTCCAAATTCTGGAGCAACATTCCTTTTTTTATACATCACCCCCTTAATTTTGCTCACCTTAATAATTATTTAATTTTATTGTTTATGTATATTCAACAGCACTGAAAATAGTAGAATTTTTCCCACAAATAAACTATGAAATGCATCAAAATTTGAAGTTCTTATTTGAAATCAGCACGATCCTTTACTAAACAGAGTTGTTACTTGTGATGAAAAGTTTATTTTGTGCGATAACATCAGCCAATCATTTCATTGAACCAATAAAACCTTTAATAAGTGTTCGTACTTTCTCCAAGAATTTATTGGTCAGTAGTGGTTGAACCTCAAACCGTATCGAAGGAAATCCTTAAGCTTAAAAAACAAATCATTCATAAAATATTTTGGCAAAGAAATTGAAGTAATGCATCAAAAGCATTCTGTGATAAATTTTTCAAGAACAAATTTTCGATTATTGTCACAACCAAGCAACTTTCAATTTCTAAAATTGAAACCGTAATAATCAAACATGGTTGGAAAATACAGATTTTGAGTTTTTTTATTCCAGGATTCCTGTAACAAAAGAATAAATTTACTTGATTTTCTGTGAGAATATTTTTTATTTGATTAATAAAAACCAAGTTTGAGAAACATAAAAACATGAAATTTCATATCCAAACAAACTGACAAATAAAAATATAATCATTGCAATTATATATTATCCTATTAGCAAAATGTTTATTTCAATTTACAATCAAGTTAAATTTATTTTGAAAATTAATTTACCCTTCCTGAATAGAAATATCCAATTAAAACAACAATATTGTTACAACAAAAAAATACACTCCAATGGTCTTTAAAAATATGTTACCTGGCAACAAAATTCCGCCGAGAATTTCCATTATCTAAAGCAATGACAAATGAGGCAATTTCAAACACGAAGGAATTAAAAGTAAAATTACAAAAAAATAAAGTCTATTCTAAATTTTTATTTGTCGATCTTCAAAAATGCGTGAATCCCCTGAATTTTAATTACACCGAAGACAACCAAGCCTATATTAACTGGAAAAAGCGAAACGATTTTAATTACAAATTTTCTAGTTCCCCATCAACAAAATTTGAAGTCTCTACTTGCTCTGGAATCGGATATAGCTATCTCAACTTATCAAGGATGGCACCAAATGTCAGCAAATCAAAAATTTCTTCATTTTATAAAATGGTTTCTCATCAAAATTCTCCGAATATCAAAAAGATTTATTTTTAAATATTTGTAGAAAACAATTGTCAAAGCTGGAATAAAATTTTTATTGTAATTTTCGTTGATTTCTCTCAAATGTTGTTTTGATTGAAAAATTAATTTTTTAAAATTAGAAATTAATTTCACATAATTTTTCAAATAAAAATTTGAAACGTGTTTCAAATTAATTTGTTTAACATTAAAACAAAATAACAATTAAATGAATTCGTAAAACATACTTTCACGACATTTGCTCTATGCCAACGTTGAAAAACTAAAGAAAAATGACATGCTCAATAAAATGGAAATTATTAATTAAGGGCATTCAATCATAAATAAGCATAATCTGGGTTTTGTAAGTGACTGAGACTTATTAAATGAAAGCTAAATGGTAAGTCAGTTGTGACACGGGTCAAGTCTAGTGCACTTCTTACCTATCACGCCTGTAAAATCTAAATTGTCATAATTATCTTTCTATGTTTCTATGACAAAAATAAATTTACTAAACTAATTTCATTTAGTTAGAAATGTTATAAATAAAATACTTTTATCAATAGGAATAATTTCCTTAGATGATTTGATATTGCAATTGAGTAGTTTTTATTATGAATGGGGATATCCCAGTTTTTCTCAAATTATGTAACCTGTTGGGGTTATAGTAAAACGTGAATAAAAATATAAAATTTCATCATTATCAAAATCAATTAAAATCAATTGTCCGACCGTTAAAAATGGGTTTTTTAGAATTAATCTAAATTAATGGGCAACCCAGAAGTATAAAAGGAACAAGCAACAAAATAAGTTCCCAGTTGGTCGAAGCGAGAATTTTAACAGGAAGTAAGCGTGAGAAATAAATAAAGAATCCAACCAGATTGCAAGTGACTATTCCGGTGATAACCTTAGAGTGTTTACCAGTTTATTCAAACTGTATTTTATTATGAATAATTGGAAATAAAGATTTCTTTGTTATGGTTTTGTCTTATTTGATTATTGAACACGAGTAGTCGAATCGAGTTTTATCCTCCGACAAATATTGATTATCCCAACAAACTTTTTAAATCCGCATTTCGGTTTATCAATCTTTAATTAAATTCGATATACTTATATCACTTACACTTATTTATCCATTTATTTCTTCCTTATCCTTCACCAGATCAGCCGCTTCTAATAAATCATCATTTTTCGAAAAGTTGGTTTATTATTGAACTTAAAAATAACATTGAAATTATCATCGCACATATACCTATTGTTTAGGTTACCTCTAGTCAGATGCTCTAACTTATTTGTTATGTTCATTACGCGTGGACTGACATTGGTAAAGTTTCAAGCTTTAAAAGATAAAAACTAAAGGCTTTAGTAGCCACATGTGTTCTATTTAGCACACGTTTTAGTAACTCCCCCTTCCACCTTTGTACTTGATAAATAGCAGTAACTAACAATTATTTCACATTTCATAAGACTAAATGAAGAGAGATTTTAATTGTAGTTATTATTTATTTAAAATCAATTTATTAATTAATTGCTTTCATTTAGTTATTTTCATGATTTTTATGTTTGTTATTACTTATTTATTATCAAATCATCTAAATATTTTAACTCGATTGATAATAGGTTTTTTAAAACTTTCTAGGTAAAAAATATTAGTCATATATATATCATTGAAACAGATATAATAAAATATGACAATTTATGTTTCATATATGCAAAAGTATGGAAAAGTCTAGCCAAGACACCTTGAAAAATTTCCAATTCTTGGACATTAAAAACAATCACTCTAATAATTATTCCAAATCTCAAAAATTACCCCACTTTCCACACGCGAATATCGAAACTTGATATTCAGTAATATTTTCAAGTTAACTTCAAAGGTTGGTTAAAATATTTTTGTTCTTATTAACAATTATATAAATAAATGTATAAAGTCATAAATAACACATTTTTGAACAATTAATCGACATAAAATTTACACAGCTGCTTGATATACGGACAAAAATTAAGTGAATTTACTAAAAATAAAATAAAAAATCCTTATAACAAAGACATGAAAGTGGACAAAAACTATGAACATCGATCTTTCATTACGTGCATTTTAAATTAAAATGATTTACAAAGATCTTTCCAAGTTACAGCTGGCAGCAGCAGAAATGCAAAATGAAAAACGGATCCTAATTCTATTATAAAATTACAAAAACCATAACGAGAGATTCTTCCAAAAGTCGCAGTTGATTTTGGTTGACAAAAATTTAAAAACGCGTCACCTTTAAAAAAAATTATTTATCCAATCATAAAACAAATAAAATTATAAAAATTAAAAATTAAAAAATAAAATTATATTTATTTTACAAATCAATAGTTATTATTATTTACTGCATGTATTGTGATAACTGGTGGCGCGAAACAAAAAATTCCACCAATTAAAACTATGAAATTATTCAATAACGGTGCCGCCAATCGATAACAATATAAATAAATGAGTCAACAAATAACTTTATTTGCCACAATAACTAAATTTGTAACAATAAAAACACTAGTTCTATTAAAAACACTTTCACATGATTTTTCACTGCTTGACATCTTTGAGTTCGGTGAACACGGCTGACAGATAGTCCTCCTCGAATGGTATATTGTATCCCAGCTCAATGACATCCCAAAATTCACTCAACGATTCACACGGCAACAAATTGTCTTCATAAAATCTAATAACCTTATTGGAATCATCAAGAAGAGCAACGTCATTTTCACGGGTATAAAGTGAAACTGCATCCATCCATGCTTTACCGGTACCGGGGGATGAGGTGACATTCTGTGAGACAATACAAATATAATCAATATTTTCATTAAACATTCTAATTTCAGAATATTAATAATTTACTTTCAAGAGAATATTGTAAAACGAATGAATAATTCCGAATAAGACCAAAAACGGATGATAAATCGAGTACGGTAACGGTTCCAATTGGGCGGGCTGGATCTGGGATACGTCAGCTAGATTTAGATGGCGCATGTGAGCAAATTGGAGCAGTAATTTCAATATTTGGACTCGATGTTGCAACCACAATTCACGAGAATGGAATAGGAGAAATTGAACGATGCGATATGGAGTATTGGTTGCTTGCCAGAGGTTCTGATTGAATCTGGAATTTGTTTTAATATCAATGTAAATACTCGTGACAACTTACACTTTACAACCGCTTCCCACCTGTTCCAGCCACTTCGACATGGCCTGCATTTCTTTATTAATAAGATCTGCTTGAGATATTAGATTTGCTATGGCAATTTGGATAATTTGAGGGACTAATCGAATATTGCTGAGTCTCGCTCCGCCTCCTGTGTCTTCATTAAACTGGCGATTGTGTGCAAAACGAAGTAGTAGAAATTTCAAATCATGCACCATCAGTTGATAATTTATTTCAGGTACATTTGTGTTGTTCTTAATAGGAAACATTTTACCATTCAATTTTCCTTTATCAATAAAATATTTTCTTTTTTAGTTTCTTTTAAACAGTTTTCTTTTTTGGATATTTAATTAATTTTATTCTTATAAAAGATCAAAAATTAAATTCTTTTTAAAGTTAAATTTGAAATAAAAATTGATAAAGGCGAAATCATTGTCAGAATGAACATATATATAAGTCAACTAATTACATTAAAAGAAGAGTTTTATATTGATATCAGTTTAATTGCTATGAAAATTGTACGCCAGTTTACAGGCTGATGTGCAAACCAATTGGACGAGTATTAATTTGTCAAGAATTATATTAAAATTATGATTATGCAAAAGTAGGATTTTTACAATTTAAAGTTTTAATGATTTTTAACTTAATTTTAATGTTTTATATTATTCACCAAATATTTTCATTATACTTATGCATTTTGAGTAAACCAGTGAATATTAATAATGTTTAATGGATTTATATTGACTTTTTACAGTTTATCTCTCCGAAAATTTTAAATTATAGAGCTAAATGAAAATTGTGAAATTTAATGAAAAAGAAATTCATTCAAACAGAAACTACTACCTAATAAGTGGCTGGGCTAAAAAGTGAACTAAAGTTGGTAATTTAATATAGAAAGAATAAAAAAGAAGGATTTGCAATTTTTTTTACAATATCATAATGCAACAGTAAGCTTAATTTCGCTCGTCATGTGGACCCATTAGTCTTAATTATATCTCCATAATATTTCACACAGTAACTACTTTACACCAAAGGAACATGTTTGCTACAGAGCCATATTGAATTTAACACATTAGGTATTTTGATGCACCATAATATATGTATAATTTGTAATTTTTGTTAATGGACAATGATATACCGCATTAATATGAATATTTAATCTTAACATGATAATAATCCGTGGGACGGACATACGCACATGCGCATATCTATCTATCTATATAATAACAATCAGATATACTAAATTAATATTATTCTGAATATATTTATTTAATCAAATTACTTACATAAATAAGTAGTATATGTTAATATAAATAATTAAAATAAATTATGTACTGTGACCAGAGATGCAAACCGATCCTCATATTTTGGCGAACCAAAACCAAACCATTATTAAAATAAGTGGATTAAACCGAACATTTTTTTAAAAAGTTCAAAAACCAAATTAAAACCCAACAAATTATGTAGTGGTTTATAGTTTGAATTTAATTTAAAATTTTCTATAAAACATCTGTGTGAAATTTCGTTAGCAAATAATCATCACCAATAGTTGTTACTCTTGTAGTTTTTTGTTATTTAGTTTAAAACTCTAAGATTATTAATTAATCAATCAGAGAATGGAAATACAATTACTAATACTAAATCTCAAAATATGATTTGTAAAATACACTTTTTTGAAAATATTAAACGAGTTCCAGTTTCCGAATTTTTTTTTGATTTAATACAATTTTTGGAAAACTTTATGAGAAAAATAAAGAATTAAGTGGATTTGCAAAAATTATATTTGCTGTTCTAGTTACCCAGATGACTGTGGAAAGGGCGTTTTCTACTTTGAAGTTTATACTCTCAGACAAACGAGTTAACAGATACCCTTCTGGAAAATATTTTATTGATTAATTTGAACTAAATATATGTTTTATTAACTATGTTTTTAGTAGAGGAGAAAATATTCTTCTTGGATGTTAATTATTTATTTAAATGTTCATCTTTATATAGACTAATATATTTTAAACTAATTGAGGTAATTTATTAACATTATTGGTTTCTTTATGTATCATTAACATCCTTACTTGTTCTAACCACAAATTAAAGGTACCAAAAAAGATCCATCACGGTAACATTGCTAAAAGATAGTATTTATATTTTTGTAATTTTTTTGCTTTTTATTGCACGGACTGCAATATTTTAATTATATTTGCTTAGATAGTATACCAAAAGGAAAAAAACTATTACACGTTGAAATTTTTGAACCGGTAGCAAAACCAAAACCAAACCAATATCGAAACAATATTATCATTGGACCAAAACCGAACTATGTCAAATTTTATTTTGTTTTGAATCTAAATGTGACACCATAAAAAACAGTCACATTACACAGGAAATTGATTTTCAGATACCTTTATATCCGAAATTCAAAGTTATATATTTTACCTAATAGTCAATGTAACATTAACTAACTTTGGGAAATAATATGATTTGCTTTCCAATAGACTTCGAAATTAAGTTCAATTGTTATTAATTTTTGTTGAGCAACAATACAATCACCATAGGAAAGGAATTTATATTAATTATAACATTAAAAATAGAAATATGAAAATTTAGAACATATATAATCACGTATTTACCCATATAGAAGTTTGATATCGATTGAGATTGGCTTTAAAATTGTTATCAGGGTGAGGACCCAAAATAGGCATGAGGCTATTGCATTTAGCGTTTTGATTGTGTCTTTGGGCTACGACCCATTCATTCTCATTGACAACTTTCACAGCTTGATTATGACAAGAGAAATGGACACAGACATAATTTGATACCGATGTATAATAATATTGATTGGCACAAGGAACTGAATTAGGCAATGCTTGCATTTTGCCTGACATTAAATCGTGGACAAGAACTTTCTTAACAAAGGTATAAACTCCTAATGATTCTTGAGGTTTATTCACATATCCATCTAAACAAATATCACAACAATGCCCAGGCTCTTCAAGCACTTGACTGGATAAATCTTTGAGTAATGAACTCGAGGTGAGCACTTGCCCTTTATCATTTACAGTCATTTGCATCTCGTTTAGTTGCTTCTGACGAACTTTGAGGGCTTGAGCACGGAGATTTTTTTGAGTACTGCTTCGAAGTCCACTTATAACTTTGTTCATATCGGCCGAACATTCCTAAAAAATTCAAATATTTACTAAAACTGTCAAATTATTGATTTTGATTTAATAGTACGCAGCATTACCATTAGTGAAACTGCATCAAAAGATTTAGCTTGCACAATGCCAAACTTTAACCTTTAAATAAAACATCCATTACCATTTGATTTACAGTTATCAGTAATATTATCTTGTAGCAATGTTATAAGAATTCTACATAAATATCGTATATTTATTAACCATTAAGGTATGTATACGAAGTATATCATTTCTATTCAAGATGTATCTTAAAATGTGAGACTTATCTTGCAAAGGTAATCAATTGAAAACCACTCCAATTTGATGACGTTAAATTCGAATTACTCTTTCAAACTGTCAATGGATTTGATTTTATGGATCTATCAGATAGGAACAAAAATAGTAAAACATAATCGTGAAACAATTTCAAATTTAAAGACCTTAAACGTCATCTTCAATGAGAAATCATTAAGTCCAAACTATTCCTCACAGATTAATTGAACAATTATTTCAATAGAAAAAATAAAATTTAAGCATTTTTTATGAGAATTTATTCAATTCATCAAAATATGTACAGTAATAACAATCCTTTTACTATTGGCCTCATTACACCAATAATAAACGCTTGCTAGGTACCTAATGGAACGCAATCAGCAAATTACCTAAAAATATCGTCGTTTCTAGGACCTTATTCTCATTCATAACGTGATTTTATTTTTAGTAAATCTGTACCCAGATTCTGATTTATAAAGCATTTCTTTATTATAAGTGTATTTTTCAAAAAATTCAAAAAAAAATCTGGAAATCCTTGTCTAATTCATCATTTGGTTTAAAATTTTGCATTTCTCTTGAATTTTAATGCTACATCACTTAATTTGAAAAAAATATATTAAAGCCTGGTGATCATATGCTTTTCAAAGTGCCATTGAAAGCTTGATGAAAAACTTTCGATTAAAATTTTTTTTATAAACACAAATTAATACCAAAAGTAATTATTAATTTGTGACAATATTTTTTGAATTAAAATTATTCAATTGAAAAAATTTCCATATATAATAAAATATAATAATTTTAAAAGTAATAGTATAAGATTTAAATTTTTTATTCAAATCTATTGAATTTTAATATTGATAAATCGAATTTGAAAATTTGTTTAAATAAATATATTTGTTGGATACATTTGTGTGAAAGAAAATATCAATCAGAGAAGAGGAGAAAGTCTAGTTAAATTTTGGCTATGAGTGACCAGGGCTGTTTATCGACCGAAATAAATTATATTTTATGATTAAAAACTGCGGAAAATGGCTAACTATGTTATTTGTTTAAATTCTATCAATACTATAATTAAAATAACAATATATCAACAACTATTCTTGTAAAGATACGAAAGATTAAAAATAATTCGAATATAAAAAAGATCATTCAAAGAGTCATTGAAATCTTTTTGAATGAGAAATTTTTGAATTAACGAAAAGTTAAATATTTATAATAGCTGTATGAAAAAGATTTTAAAAAAGGTGTAGCAATCGAATTACAACCAGGATTCGTATATTCCTGGTTTCCAAGCCAGTTTCAGCAATTTCTAATAGAGTTAAAATTTTTTCATTTATCATATCCGAACAATCGACAATTAAATTAGGAAAGCGGAATATTTTCATTACTATCATTTGATTTGAAGGCTTTTCCATTTTATAGGTGTAGGATAACTGTAAATAATAGATATCCTAAATTATATTATATGTATGTATGCATGTTGAATTTGTATGACTGAAGATGTCTGAATATCCTCTTGGGAGTTACTCACTTGTTTTTAGATAATAAATATTTGTCTCCAAAGTCTTCTAACAATAGATTCAAATAAATAAATTTCAATTTTGAGTTCACAATTTCAATCAAATTCATAAGTATCTAACTGTTATTCACATCATAATCGCAACCTCACGAAAAATATGCAAACTAAGCCAGTAAAAATATAATTTATGCAGAAATTTTTTAATGCAAACATTTTATACAAATAAATAATAATTAAAATAACAAATCTAATTTATGCAAATATTTCACGTTTATCGCCATAACTTAAGAAAATTTTTTTTAATAGTTTTTATTTTATCTTTATTTAATTTACAATCCATAATTGTTTATTGCGTAGATTAGATACTATTTTTGTCTCTAAATTTTTCACTAATAAAACCTTAAAGAGATATGAAAACGTTGTGGTTATCAATGTTGCAAATCAAGTCATTCTCTATAGTTGACTGAAATTGTTTTTTGATAATTTCAAACGCTCGCACAGTAGCTCGATAAAACAGAAAATAAATTGCACTTGAAAATCAATAATTGCAAATGAAAATCAATATTTTTGGAATAATCAATATTCGAAACAAAGGAAACATGACCTTCATAACTCACAACTACCTGGCTGAAATCATATTTACATAAATTACAGGACGAAAAGTTCAATTTATCTCCTGAAGTGTTTCCCCAGAACATATGAATATTACGTAACAAATATATATTACACAATAAATTTTGTGAACCGCCACCCTTTTTTTTATTGTGAAAATTAGTCTTCAGAAACCACCACCCAGTGATTTGTTAATAAATTTATTGAAAATTTACAATCCTAAAGAAATTCGAGCAATCGATTTTCCAAATTGGCGATATGACATCATTTTCATCCATTTTCTATCCTTTGTATATACTGTGTAAAAATAAGCAGCAAATCAATGATTTATCGGATGAAATATTTTATTTAACGGCAATAGTGAAATTACCTTTAATGCATTTAACCAATCCTCAGATAGAACACCGATTGCTTGGACAGATTTGACGGTCTCTAGTTTATGAAGGAAGCCCAATAATCCTGGAACTGCAAGCAGTATTTGTCCAGCTTCCACAAACCCATTTGATCCAACACATGCCTGACCTAATACCAATAGAAACTGAAGGGCTTGTTGCTCTAAGAAAGCTATTGTATCTGGTCGTTTAAGGCTGAGGAAAGTTTAATGAAATAAAAAACCACACAAACAAATACTCTAATTTAATTCCTTCTTTCAGTGCATCTTCCGGAGCCACGGCAACAAGGAAGTCAATACAAATATTTAGCAATCCCTTTTCCATCATATGATGTCGAAACAAGGTACCATATTCATCAGAAGGGATCGAGCTCATAAGGTTACAACAACACAGCAAAATTTGTTTCTGATTGTCATCAATGTGCGCATTGGGTCTATTAAATTAAATTTAAATGAAATTTCATTATATTTAATATAATTACTTATTATTATATTATTTGAAACGGATTATTTGATAATCAAAAATTTTAATTTACAGCCAGGGTGGCTTATTTTATTATTTACTTATTTGATATTGTTATTGTTTATGATTATTATTATTATTACAGTAAAGATTCAAAAAAAGAAACTTTTTATAAATATCAACTCTCGGAAAAAGAAATATAATTATATTCAATTTTAAAATTTTATTCAGTAAAAGCAACCTTCGCAAACTGCGGTTTTTTTAAAAATTAATTTGTCAAATATATTTTTTTAAATTTAGTATATCCCAGTCACTATGAATAAAAGAAAACCAAAATTATCGAAGGATGAAAAATGTAAAATTTTGCATCCATTAGAAGATAATGCGAAACCCAAAGATCTTTGCAGACATTAAAGGGTAAACAAAAGTACAATTTCGAAGATACGTACCAAAAGGGAAAACAAAGGAGATGATACAGTCTGCAAAAAAAATCAAGAGCATTTCCGCTGTCAAAGTTCCTGAAGTTGAAAAGGCTCTTTATCTGTAGTTTTTGAATTAGCGACTTGATCATAATATTTCAAGCGATGGCAACATTTTAGTCATGTTCTTTCCACCGAAAACTACTGCGATACTGCAACCACTCGATCAGGGTATTATAAAGTAAAAAATATTACCCTGAAAGATGTAGTTTTTATGATAGTAGAGTCATGGAATGCAATTAAGAATGATACAATTATAAGCGCTTTTAAACAGTTATTTGGTTCAGATGAAGAATTACATTTTAATTTGCCTCTTAATCATTTCCTGGAAGAAGACAATATACCATTAATAGAACTATACCGTCGCGTACTTCCAGATAATAACTCGGATTATGATCAAATAATAAACTGGGCTAATGGAAGCAACGGAAATATCAGGTCATTAATAACTGAAGATGATATAATTGTTAATCTGGTTTTCAACAATAATGTATGTTCCACACAGGACACAGATGAAGCTCTCCAAAATGTTAATAATTTGCTAAATTTGGCCGAGAGTAATTTAGCTATTCTGGATATTTTAAACCTTCGAAAGATTAGATATGTAATCCTAAAGAAGATTACAGAAAATTGATTTGTTTTGTTGATATTAAATTGTTTAAAATATGTTGTAAACCTATAATTAAAAACTTTTGTTCAGCGATTTCTGGGTTTAGTAAAAAAATAAGTAATTGCACACTACATTCATAAGAAATCTTTATTCAGAAAAAGAAATTTTTTATCAAAATATGTTTCATAAAAGCTTCTTTTTCTGAATCTTTACTATATTATTAATTATTAACTTGCTGAGATACCCGGCGTTGCACGGGCAATATAATGAGCAAACCTGAACCACGAACATCATGTGGACATTTGCCTGCTCTAATGACACAACCACGTGAGTTTCTTATTTCATTTATTTTAGTAACTAATAATTTACAAGTAAATATATAGTTTAGGCTGACATCAAGTGTGGTTGGATCCGGGAAGTAATGCTTGTCAGTGTTATAATCAATTACCAGTAGTCTTTCCCGAGACTTTGGTGGAGCAAAAATGGCAAATAAAACTTTCGCGTTTTGGAAGCAATTATAATTCAAATGTTCATTCAAATAATGAGTACAATCGTCAAGAATAGCATTACACATTCTGAAACCCAAAAGAACGAAGTCTGTTGATAAACTTAAATTATTAAA
Source organism: Schmidtea mediterranea (assembly GCA_022537955.1). NCBI lineage: Eukaryota > Metazoa > Platyhelminthes > Tricladida > Dugesiidae > Schmidtea > Schmidtea mediterranea. Next base: position 141,546,785 of record CM039679.1, on the reverse strand, counting down.
ATATTTTAATAAAAGTTGTCGGTAATTTTTCCATTTATTAGATTTAAATTTAATGAAATTTCAACACACTTTTTAGTGTTTATATCATCAAGTATTTTATATATTTTATCATGTTGAAAATCCCGATCTAAAATCAATTTTTCCAAAAACATAATGAAAGCAGTGTCATGGAAAGTTGGATCATCTGAAGCAGCGGTGGAGAATACCATAATTTATTTGAAATTTTATTTTCATACTCAAGAAAAAACTGTTTAAATAATCCGTAAAGTTTCCTCCTATTTCGGTTAGTCTATCAGAAATATCAGTCTTTCGAAAATCGAAAATATTACAAGTCATACGACAGGTCGAATAGAGAAGTAAACACCAATAATTTTTATTGGGAATTATGCTAATGACATGGTGAGCGTCTTTGAACTGCCGAAAGTTGACGTTCTCAATGATATAATTATTATTTTGGGTTATTAAATTGATAGTTAGATCCGGGAAAGAACAAGTATATTAGTATTGCTTTTAAACCATTTACTTAAGAGGAATGACTCACATAACTTTTGAAATTTTGGTTTAATATTAATACTGTTATTGATGTTTCGTTTTTGTTTTTCAAGAGTAAGCGCAATTGGTTTTTAAAATTGATTCTCATCAGATCATTTTTAGGAAGGCCCCCACCGATTACTTGGGATACTTTGTTTGAGCCAAAAATTTGAAAATCATGCACCTCTCGTCTTATCCCATCAATAAAATTGTTGGGAAAAGTGTCCAAACCTTGACTTATAATAATTGCATAAGCACAAATAAAAGGACCGCAATCAAAACAGTTCTCTTGATATATAAGATTTTGGAAAAGGTGACAAGATGAAGCCACTTGAAGTTTGAAAATCTTATTTAAAGCAATGTTAATCTTAAGAGTAGCTTGTTTATTTTTAAACAGATTTCTATTTGCAAATATTGTGTCAATAAAATATGACTCAACCAAAGATTTGCTGTACACAAATAAAATCCAATGAGCATTGTTTATATTTAGCGGACAAAGAATAACCTCAGCTTTAAATACTGCGTCTGGAATTGAGATAATATTTTCTTTAATGTCTGAAGATAAAATACTAATAATAAAGCACGGTAAATGTGCAAATGTAGGATTACTGATATGCCGTTCAAGTTATTGGTCAATGTCATCGTCGGTAAACCACGCTTTTGGATCACGAAGTTTAGTATTTTTTAATTTAGTGCATTCTGCATCAGTCTCTTCAGAGATTGTGGCAGATTCTAAGACTGATGCTGGCACGTAATATTTTCTTGTTAAGCAAATTGATGGAAAATTGATGTTTGTTTAAATATATCTCAATTAAGCATAAATTGACATGAGCAAGTTAGAGTTTAGATCTCAATTTAAAAATAATATTTTAATCGATTTTTAATTTAAGGACCAATATTTTAAATAATAACTGTTGATTCTGAAAAAAATTTGAAAATAGCGATTTATCACACAATTTGAGAAAACGAACACTCGTTTCAGTAATTACGTTTCCTAAATTATAAGTTTTTAACCAGTTCCTAATTAATAGATAACAACACCAAATTATAAATACATTATACCGGTATTTATAAAGCTCGATTGATACTACAAGATAAACGCCCATCAAACCTTTAAAATCCTGCTTATTCGTGAAATAAAAGTCGAATTTCTCAGTAACAAATTAGAGTATATCAATATACATTTACCTAGATGCAATAAAAATGACGCCAGTTCAAATGTTCAATTTAAAGAGAAAGATTCGAAATTAGAATATATTAATTGAGAATTTTATATTATTACAAAAATTGTATTTTTTTGCAATTGAAGTGGTGGATTTTATATTTTACTACTTCAATAATTACAAATTTTTATGTCTGTAAATTATATATGTAAATTATTAAAAATCACAAATAATTGTCAAACTCCTTTTAATTCAAAAAATGTATTTATAACACTACTATTAATTAGCAGTAGTTAATTGTGTTTTGAATTGTTAAAGTAATAGATATCGAATATATATACATATATAATTAAATAAGTTTGGCACCAATTTTTTAAAATAGAACGCGAATAAAACCCTCTTCATACGATATATTTCGACAAATTATAAGAGGAAGTTAAGTAAACAGATGGGAAATTTAGAGTATAAGATCGGTTCTAATTCATGTAAGGTACGCAATATGTTTATTAATAAATCAAAAACTCCGGTTGGATTGTGTTCTGATCTCGTTTATCAATTTACATTTAATTGGTGTAATGCCACATATATTGGATTGAATTCCCGTCATCTCTGTACTCGAGTTCTAGAGCATTGTCGATTGAAAGGTTTGACCAATATTAGTGACCACAATAGAGGCTGTAAAATTTAAATAGGAATTGCTGATTTTTAAATGTTGGAAAGTTTTAATAATTATTGGGAACATTGTATATGTGAAGCATAGCTGATAAGGTCATTGGATCCAAAGAATTATGTGCAAAGTGCTGTGACTACGAATGTTTTGAAAATTTTTAAATAGTATGTTAAATTGATGTTTATTTGTTAATAAAACATTTTTTAAAGTTTTAACATTATTATTTGTAATGTCAAATTAAAATTTTTAAAATGTTTCATTATTTTAATATTTTATTATAAGAGATAAAAAGTTATTATTATTATTAATTAATTAATTATCATTATTATTATCATCATCATAATTATTTACTTACATAAGTAACTGGAAATGAGGAACAACGTAATCTATTATCAATACCATTTCATGTGAAAATTGAAAAGCCAATAAAGCTGGAATCTTTGTGATATGCTTCTGATATAATTCCACTCTAGAATTTTTGTGAATATAGTCCAACAAGATGGGAATAGCATGCATGTTCTCGACTTGATTTATCATATGATTTTGCTGAGTAATTGAACCCGCTCTGCCAAGAGTGAGAATTCTACAAAGCAAATTAATCAGCGGGACAACTGTAGACTCCTCATATTCCGTCATTCGTTTTTCATCCAATCCTCCCTTTAAACATACCAGCAAACATTGCAATAAAACTTTGACCGTGCTAGAGATTTTATATATTTAATAATGGTGTACAAAGACAAAAACTGACTCTAAACCAGGCTCAATCAATCTCACATCATTATTAGGAACTTTAATAAAATAATTGAGAAGCCTGACTGATGATGCTATAACTGAAAACCCATGTGCTAATTCATCGACTGCCGCCAATCGCTCGATAATTGTGTGCATGCCTCCTTCAATCAATTCATTAGAACGTTGATAATGTTCAAGTGGAACTTCCTTTCTCAAACTTTCAACATAGGGCATATTATCTTCCACTAGCCCACTAATCCGAACTGTAAGTCGCATCGGTCGACTCTTCTAGACCGTTTATGAACAAGAAATATTTAAAAGAAAAACTTACGTTATTGGAGTCACTACAGAGCCACACGTGTTCATATATATCTTCTAATAAGAGATCATACATGAGAACTTTTTTATCACATATCAAGTCAAGTCTTATGTCACTGGTGACTCCGTTTTCTCTAACTAGGAAGTTTATGACATCATTCACAGTTGGATTGTGACCAAATGATTGAGAACTGCAAAAACAAATCAATAAATAATATTTCATAAATGTCCACAATTTTCAACATTCCTCAGAAATATTTTCAAAAATAGTTCAATGGAGGATACTTTTTATTACATCCGAAAACCGAGTAAGATGAAATAAAGAACAAAAAGTCCGAACGTGAATAAAACTCGCATTAGACTAAAAAAAAAAGTGCTTTCAAGCTTTTAGATATTTAAAAGAACATATAAATTCGGAATAATCTATATAGTAATGTTGAGTGTCGCCAAATTATTTACGCTATCCTGGACCATTTTTGATCGGAGCGCCAACCATAGTTATATTAGATTTTTATTACATGTAATTTTTTTGTTGGCCTAAAATGTAGGGACTACATAAAAAGCGCGAAGTAAATTTTTTGATCGGTTTTTAAAGTTTCTAATAGTTAGTGGAGGACCAAGTCAAATAACTCTCATGACCCCAATCTTCCAAACCTGTATAAATGTATATATAAAATTACAAATAAATACAAAATTGATAACTTTTAATTATAAATAAATAACAAAGTTCATGCTCCGTAGCCTTAATGATAAACAAATCGATCGATATAAATATCTTGAACTGAACCAAATCTATATTGAGCTGAGGTGTGCTTAATTACCGATTCTTTAAGTTTATGCATACTTTATTTTTATTTACTTACTAGGGTATATTAAATTGATTAACACTATTTAAGAAATATATAATAATAATAACAATAATAACAATAATAATAATAATAATAATAATAATAATAATAATAATAATAATAATAATAATAATAATAATAATAATAATAATAATAATAATAATAATAATAATAATAATAATAATAATAATAATAATAACAATAATAATAATAATAATAATAGATATACCTTAGAGATACTCCTATCATACGATGAGGAAGAAAGTCTTCTTGGCCTTTAAAGATATCAAGGACAACTTCGAAAACGGGATGTTCATAATCTCTTGGACAAATATACGCATTTATCTTTTCGATTATATGTCCAGCAGATTGCAGATCAGTCACAGGAAATTGATTTAATACAGAAACGGCTATCTAGACGTTTATTTGAATTTTTAAAACATTGCAGAAAACTTATTAACTTTAATAAAACTTCGGATAATTTCTTCAGAATCCTTAGATAGATCGTCGACAGTTTTATTAAAACGAGATTCCATGTCAGTTGTGATTTTGGATCGGAAAACTATCAATCTACGCATGTTCAGACTCGATGTGAGTAAACATTTCACAATTGTCGTTCTATATTTATATGCTATTGCAGGCTGGATAAATATTATATTAATTATTATTATGTTAATTAAATTATAATCACAATTTCTTGTAAATGCAGCAATAGTTCTGCTAAACTTTTCAGTAAATTTATCGCAACCCAACCTCCATTGGATAATCCAGGTCTGGCTTGACCATTTCTCCAGCTATCTAGACACGATTCTTCAACTTGTGCTAAAAACTTTAACACTCGACTCATTGCAAGGTCGATAATTTCTGTAATTCAAAATGTCTATTCAAATTTTACATATAAATAAAGTAATAATACTAATATATAATTCATCAAATCTCGGTGATTCCTTAGATAATTAATTAAATTACAACTCGTGATGATAATCGTTTTTCAGATGAGAATTTATTAAATATTTCTTATGACTATTATCAAATCATAAATAGAAATAATAAAAACCATTAAATAAATGAATTTTTGAAATATTGGTGATGCAAAAAATAATGTCAAAACTGAATAAAATTATGCCTCACTGAATATACAAAAACTATATTTCGAATAATGTTGAAACAAAATGTCACGTTGTCGATTATAATTAAAGTAATGATACTACTTTAATTTGACATTATGATTTCAGACACAGATCTGATAAATACTATATATAATAAAGGTTTTACGAAAGATTTTATTTTCAATTGACGATGACTTTTTAAAAATGACTTTTTTAAAATTGACTCTTCTCGATCGAATGATGCATAATATACTCAATGCCGGTAAGTTGTTTTATGTAATATTTCAAAAATACATTTGTATAAATAATATTAATTTTAGAAAAAAAATTTGAATTCTAATAAATATTATTACTACTATGCTTTTTGCAATAAAAACTATTTTGTAAGTAAAAATTACGCCCCAAAAAATAAATAGAAAATACAAACCTTTTGCTGTAAAAAATAAATATTGCCAATTTTCATATTATTGTTTCATAAAATGTAACTAATTAAAAAAAAGAAATTAACTAAATTAAAATCTCTATATAATATATTTCATCTAATTATATAATATTAATACTTGATTATATAACTTCATAATATATAAACTATAATATATAACTTCAAAACTTCTTTTTATTGAGCAAAAATGTTTATTTTGTGAAAATGGTGATGTTTATTTTAATTAACATATTTCCATCATTTGTTTAACATTCATATTTTTCTAGCAATAAGTGAATTACATGGTAACATTATTTCTTCGGTTTTGAGGCTATCCATTTATCGATACAATTTTTAGCTATTAAAAATGTTTTGTAGAGTTTATCTACGGAACAAGTGATAATTATAAATAGAATTGTCTGGTTTATAGATAGAGTAGTCCCATACTTCGCAACCAAGTGACAATAACTGATCCTTAACAGATTTCACTACATATAGTTGAGCGTTGTCGTGGTAAAGAATCACTTTAAGTCATTTATTGGTAACTGTTAATCTTTTTTGGTTAAAATCGCTTATTTGTAAACAACAACAGCTTAACCTGGTTTCAAGAGCTCAAATTTTGACACATCCAATGTTGAATACTAGTTGAATATTTTATTAACTAATACTAGTTGAATATTTTATTTTAATTTGTGATTAAAGCCATTTATTTGCCGCAGGAAGTTTTTAAGTTAATATTTCATAAGTAAAAAACGGCCTGTGGGTTATTTTTAACTTTACCCAAATTTTATAATGATAACAATACTGATTCAATAAATAAGAGATTGACAAAATAGAAAATATGAAAATTTCCTTACCGATTAATCTGCATTTGATTACTAGATAACATCTCCAATGTTTTTCTTGACACAATCTTTTCAATAATGCAACATATTGAACACTAGTTTCATTATTTGTCATTTGAAATTTTTGCGTTGATCTCAAAGGCTGTCTGTTCGGGAAACACATTTTCATTAAATCATCAACATTTGCACCAATTCCAGATACCATAAACGGTAAACATTGAACTAACACTGACAGTACAATACGATGTCGTTCAAATGATTGATATCCAAGCATTTCAACTAATAAATGAGTAGCTTGACGACATGATGGATTGCTTGAACTCAAAAGAGCTTGCCATAACCAAGCTTGACTGACAAACATATCTTCGACATTGACCAATTTAATAAACTTGACCTTCGATAATTTTTTCTTTTGCACCTTATTAAACCATCTGGAAGCAAATTTCTGAATCAATCCTACATTTCCTTGTTCAGAATTCAATGTAATATCTCTAGGAATTTGGTTTTCCTCACGAGTACATTGAAGCCATGTCTGACATACAAGATACAATTAGATTAAAGTTTCAGATTGTAAAAATCATGAATTAATGACGTTTAAAATAAACAAATTCCTAAAATTGTAAATATAGATTTTTCATGCGATGTTTTACCGAAATTATTGGATTGAATCACATGAAAAATAATTCCAGTAATACAAAATACGACTCCCAAAATAAAAATTTTGCATTTCTACACTAAACGATAATAAATTTCATGGATGTTGAAATCTATGCATACAATATAGTGAACAAATTAATATTGTATTTATTTGTTCGTCAAACTTGAAAAATTATATACTTTAAATAAGCTGTCAATAAAATAATTTTTATTGATTTAACTCAGATTTAAATTTTGAATATGAAATTATTAACTAAACGAAATTTTGTGCTTAAGTTTTTCTTTAAGAATATTAGAGTCGATAATATTTGAAAAGAAATAATAGCAGTTTGCAAATAACTGTAAATGAAAGTTCACCAACATTGCAATCCTTGTGTGAATATTTCTTTAAAAACTTCAATCAAATTTCAGAAGACATATATTTGTGGTATAAGTGCAAAGGCACCTACAGCGTTGAAGATCAAATGAAAAAAATAACTTTCATAATCCATCACGATTTCAATAGAATGAATTGGTAACCGAATTCCAAAATCTTAGTTTTGTCAAATAAATCTTTTGGGGTTCGTAGGTGTTTAAACTTTTTAAATTCTTTCTTTAATAACTAAGAGACACTGTGAAATATTAAATAATTTTTTTAACTATTCTTTGAATTAATTCATATGTTTGTTTGAAATAGATTTTCATTCTTGCAAAATACGTTTGAAAGAATTCCACAATGAAATCTTGATTATGTGCTTCCATTTGATTTATAAACTTAGTTAATATTAATATTTATATATTCAGGTAAAATAATAAGTTTTAATTCTAATGCTTTATTAACCAACACATGAATATTATAAACGATAAACAAAGATCAAAAACTGAATATTATGCGTTTTGAACTTTAGACTATCTTGTTTCATCAGCTTATTAAAGTGTAATTACATGATATATTTATTAAAATTACGTAAGTTGTTAAAGGTTTTAAGAACTTTTGGTTTAAAATGCAACAGATTATTATTTTAGAGATTAATAGTTCAATGCAAACGAATTACCTCAAACAATTGGGAGCTATCGTCTTGCAGCCATTGATTGATACAAAGCACAGGCATTGATGGAAATATAAGTGATGACTTATGTTCTATTGCTGGCTCATTTTCACTCGCTAAATTAGGCTTTTTTATTAACACAGGTTGTTTTAATTTTCCCTGTGTAATTGTCAGTAAATATAACTAAAAACCACTAACTAACCACCAAAAACCTCATACAGGCCTGGATTAATGCAATGCATGGAGCAACTACGACCTTCGTGCAATTTTCAGATGATGGTCCATTATTACTGACCTCTAACAAAACCGCAATTGCAGGCCTCAAACGTAATTCCCAAAGTGAATCGGGGCATGCAATGCTTGATTTCAATAATGAAATTATGACTTTGATTCGTGACTCTCGGGGAGCTGACAAATATGGAGTACGCAATGCAAAAAGTAATTCTGAAGTAATAAGTTGATTGAGTTTTATTACCTAGATGCAAATATATGATTTTAAAATTATCTAAAAAGTATACTTCTTCTTTTTTGTCACGGGTTATTTGAACTACTAGAATCACTATTTCCTGGCGCATGGAGCTTGAAACTGCATTAAGTATCTCACCCAAAAATAAGCTTTGCATGTCTTTTAAATTGGCGGCATTAGTTACAGTATGCCTTATATCAGGAATGAAAGAAAGACCTTTCATTAACCAAATATGTTGTTGCAATTTCGACAATAAACATGCATAACAATTCTGCCTAATTTTATTACTTTCAAACAAAGATTCATTAACATTAACAAGATTGTTCTTAGCTCGAGCTAATCGTGTATCGTAATTAGCAACCGCTTTCTTAGCGGCCCAAAGTTGGCGCCATAAACAACCTATTTCTAATTGTTGTTCTTTAGCGTCAGTACTGTATTTCAAAATTAATTGATTCAATGCATCATGTATGTGTTTCGAATGTGAATCTTTTTTCTCTTCTTTTACTGTCTCAGCAGTAGTTATTGGATTTACATTAGGTGGTTTTGTAGATTCTTTTTCAGGTTCATTTTCTCCCTAAAAAGAGTAAATTATTGATTTATTTTAAAGATATTCTTAAAATTTAGAAAAATTAAATTTATAAATGAAATGTGTTTTACATACTGTGAAAAATATCTGTAAGAACAATATCATTAGAATTTTTCATTGCCCGATAATATATTCCAATGCACAATATAATAATAATAATAATAATAATAATAATAATAATAATAATAATAATAATAATAATAATAATAATAATAATAATAATAATAATAATAATAATAATAATAATAATAATAATAATAAATAATAATTAATGACTTTTTATATGAACATTGTCTGTTAGACGAGAAACAAATCACAGAAAGTATGGCAATATTTGGTGAGCTTTTTGAATATTGTAAACATTTATTATCATGACATATATTTTACATTTTAAGAAAATTCTCTGAAATCAAATATGCATTCGATGAATAAATATTAAATGAGTTAACTCTCCAAAAAATTTATTGATCTTTTATCATTCAGTAATAGACTGAAAAATCTACAATATTTAATGAAAATGAAAAAGATGTTTTTGACATACAATGAGTAATGTGGTAATATAATAATATTTGTGATTTTTGATTTAAATAGCAAGCTTTGTACCCGTTATTGATTAAATCAGGGGAAATGTTTTAATCTTAATCGAAACTATTCAATATTTTTCATTATGTTAATATTTATGAAACATTTTAAAACTTAGAATAAAAATAAAATAAATATTAAAAAAAAATTTGTTCACAATTAATAATTGTTTAATGTTAATTTCAATGAACAGTAGTTATAACAAGGTTATAAATAGCATATTTAAAATTGTAAAAAAAATTTGATTTTTTTTGTATTAGCTTAAATGTCTGAATATCCTAATCTCATAAGGCTGTATAAAATCTATTTAACTGAACCGAATTTAGTAAAACGGAATTCAGATACCAAATATATATATATATATATATATATATATGTGTGTGTGTGTGTGTGTGTGTGTGAGAGAGAGAGAGAGAGAGAGAGAAACCTCTTTTACACGAATTGTCCATAGTTAAACGTCAAATTCCATGATTAGAGATCTTTCGTTTCGTTTTAGTTGTTCGACTTATTCAATACATACCAAATTTTGACACTTTCATATGCACCTACGCAAAAATATTATAAACAGAACAAGTTTATAGCCGGTGTTGCCACACACCAAATCTTTCGTTGTTAAAATTTCTTTCTGTAATTTTATAAGTTGAGTTGTTAAATTATTTCTGTGACTTTTCCTAAAAATACGACTTATATTTTTAAGGATCCATGTTTAAGTTGCAATATAACCGACAGCTACGTTTATAAACTTTATTTGAAATTTATTTAATATGAATTATGCATATAGCTTGAAACTTAATATTATAAAATTAAATTAGGAAAATAAATTTGTAAATAAACTTTGATAAATTTCAATTTGTAATTTTTTTTAAAAATAACCGGCTACTTTTTATATTAAAAATGCTTCCTTTAACGTTATATCCCAACTAGGTTGATACTATAAATACTATTCTAAAATAGAGTAAAAGTAAATTTATCTAAAGATTTTAGATTTGTCAAGCTGCAGCACGATTCATCATTGAAGATCAAACACACTCAAAAGTTCGCGACTTCTTTGTTATTTCCTTAGAACAGTTTTCAAATCATGCATAGTATCGAGTGATGTGGCGGCGAGCGTTATACTGATCCAATGTCACTGCAAATAAAAATCCGGTAAGCTGTATGAGCCATGCAACATGTCCCCTACATCCGTCCACTTTCTTGTGAAATATTAGTTTAGATATTCTTTAACGCTTGGACAACAAATGAACAAAGTCAATGCGATCCATGAACCAAATGTTGTAATTGGATTAGTGAAATATCTTCCATTAGTTCAGGCAATTCAGTTGTGAGAAAATGAAGATAAATTGATCTTATCAGTCTATTAGACAAAATATAAGGCCCAATAAGATAAGTATTTATTTAACGAATATTCAAACAAACCATTTCCCGTATTTTTATAATAGTATTTGTATTAATCCAGCTTTGTATGATATAACTTTAAAGGAAGCATTTTTACACCAATTTACTATTGAAATCTATGCTTGTAGAAACACACCTAAAATTCGGTACCACATTTTTATTAGGCTTAATTAAATCGTTTTAAAAATTATTTCGAATTTGCAATTCATTTATTTATATAATTTTGAATGGAATATATTTCTTTAAAAATTTAATTTTTGTAATAAAATTAAATACCCCAGCAGCTCTACGAATACGCCTGTATGATTTTGCTGGTAATCCGCTATCATCCATTGCAGATGCTCCAGTTACTTCAGCATATGTTTTGCCACCTGAGACCGGTAATTTGGTTGTTCCCAATCCACTTATATTAGTGCCACTAGTTATAAAAGCAGAATTGTTCACTTTTTTCTGGCCTAAATAATAAAAGAAAATCGATTTTTAAAATTTATGAACAGATAAATTGGTGAGTTCCAGAAATGCATAATTTTTAATCTATAGACTTCTGGAAAAATTTGGTTATCTTCAAACAATAAAGTAAATTACTAAACCACCTGAGAAAAAAAACTACTTATTTTTGTAACATTAAGTCAGAATAGTTAAGATAATTCTGATAGCCTCAACTTTTCTTTCTAAAGCCATCTTAAATGCTACCTTTTTCAACTGAAAGTTGATATCAATGATTTTAATTTCATTTTTCGTCAATTCCATTTCATAAAATATTTGCTGACGTTATTGTTAAATAAAGATGAAATATATAAAGAAAAAATATTTCTTTTAATTTTATTGAAATATATATTCTGAAATTCTGTTTATTATCGACAAAGTGGTTTTGAAATAATTTCTCCCAGATTGAATATAAAGTCACGTATGACTTGGATAACTAATTTTACAATTTGATATATTCAATCCTTGATTTAGAATTCAATTACTCCATAATACATTGAAAGTCATTATGAAAATCAATACAAAGTATTAAATTAACTTCGCAATAAACTTACAAACATTTTCACATTTGTGACTTGACATTTTTAAATGCACAATAAAAAGCTTAAAATAAATATAATTTAAAAAATTTAAAAATTAAATTATTTTATTTTTTATAACCCTATATCATATCATATCATATCATATCATATCATATATATATATATATATTCTACAAATTTTTTACTATGATTCACGAATTTTCGGCACTTGAAAAAGGCTGCGCCGAAAATTCGTGAATACCTTAAATAAATCTGATTCATAGTCAAATTTTGTAGAAAATATTATATCACTTATAAAGAAATCAGGGGTGAAAAACAAAAAAAACCCTTATAACCCTATTTCATATAATTCTGACTATTTAAAACTAATTAATTTCTCCAAGATAACTTGTTGACATAAGAATTCAAAGCTAACATCATTTAAATAAAAGATGCAAAGACCGCAGCTCGTTGGAACTATGTCAAAAAGAGTATGAAATAATGAATAGAACGGTAATTCATAGAAAAGATCAATTAATTAATCAAATGCCACGACAAGATCATTCCGTAACAATGTAAGTTGAATCAATTTAAAACCCAATTCATGTGTAAAAATTTTGCATTTTCCTAGTTATGAATTTTTTTTCAATGAAGCTTAATATTAAATTTAAAAGTATATAGATAGTAACAATTGACAAATAAAATTTTCTGATTTTCAGAAAAAAAAGTCCAGCTCGAAAACGCACCGGATTCAGTCAATATTTAGCTGATCAATATGCAAAATAGAGAAAATCTTCGCCTTAAAGTTAAGGAAGGAAATTTATTATATTTTTATCTCTGCGTTGATAATCAATTAAAATTCACAATTTTCTTCAATTGAACGCGTATTTATGAAAAAGTTTTTTAATTATGAACATTGACAAATCGAAACATAGAAGTTGTTTGACAAATAAAAATTTAGAATCTATTTTGCGTTTATTTACTACGCAAATTGAACAGAATATTAACCTTGGAAATATTATGCTTAATTTACAACATAAAAGACTGGGTAAATGCTGGGTAAAAAAAACGCAAGTAAATATAACTTATAATAATCTTTTACAGTGAGAAGTTGTTATTACAGAGGCAAACATTTAATCATTTCCCGAAAATTTATCTTGACAAGATGTACAAATAAAGTTATACAAAAGTTTCCACCTTTGTGACCGATATTCATGGTATTGGTATATCCACATTCAAAAACGCTGTTTACAGTGGTAAATGTGTATGTGTTTGCTATTCACGAACTAATTCGTCCAATTTGTCGACGACTCCATTCGTATCATTGTAAAATTCAATAACTTTAAGTCAATAATAATTATTTATGCTCTCCATTTTGCACATTTGATATTGATTAAGATGACAAAAGATTAAATTATAAAAAACTTTTATAAGATTAAATAAACCAAACGTTTTATTTTTTATTGTATTGACGTTTCAATTTGACCGATATTTTCCTACGCTTTTTTTGAAAGTGGAACAAGTTCATTTTTTGTTATATCAAGATGCGTAAAGATCTGCATTTAAATAAAATTTTAAAATATTTATATACTTGGGCGGACAATTTGAAAGTGTTGTGTAGTCATAGATAATATAAATATATTAAATATAAATATAAATAAATAGATTTGTAACTTTCAAATTAAACAGGTTAATTTTCAAAAATTACTTGACATTTCAGCTGCGTCCATCATTTTTATTTGATCGAGAAAAACTTCCAGTTCCTGCTTGAGAATAATCATTTCTTGAACATTTTTCTCAACTGTTTCACTCCATGTTGTTATTCTGTTAATCATAACTTCTCTACTTTCTTCACTCTTCAATTCTTCAATAAAATCATAGCAAGGCTTAGCAAACATTGAAAAGTCAATGCGACCATACCGACAACTGCTGCAATTGGCACAGATAAATGAATCTATCCCTGCATAATTAATAGCCCGACATCGAAAACATTGATTAATATTATCACGGCAATTGAGACAGACATTTCCCTGGATGCTAGCACTGTGACATCTTGGGCACTTCACGTTATCACTATTAGAAACTGATCCAGTAAAACAGTCATATTCAAATATTAAATAAACAGCTGTTAAAAGAACAGGGAAATCCAATTTCATTTCAGCCATATCTTTAGAAACGGTCACTGTTTTCACTTTTTGCCATAAATTTGCTTGATCAAGCATTTGAGTAGTTGATACGGTGCTTATGTCGCTATAATAGAGAGTTACTCCACATTGTGGACGTTGTCGACGAGTCCCAGTAAATTTAACTGTAATAGATTGAATGGAATATGGAGCACGTAAATTGAAAACATGAACAGTTGGATTTGACCGAACATTAGGAGTCAAATAATCATTATTACTAATTGCCGTAGATGCAGTATGTAAGCCCATTCCTGTAATAGTTGCAGATTTTGCTTGGTTTCTTCGATTGTCGGTAGGTTCGCTATCCCAACGATATACATGCATTTCGTTAGTAGAAGACGGTGGTAAGCACACTGAACATGGTTCCGAATCAAGATAGTAACCTGGTAATTTAACAAGTCTTTGAAGGCAATTATAGAATGGTGTACAGGAATTTGATAATAATTCTTGACTAGATTGAACAATGTCATTTGTTAATTGGTGAGAAAATGATTCTATGCGTTCCCAATTTGGATATTTAGTTAATAGATGGCCAATGAGATCCGCAAGTTGTGGAGAAATATATGAAAATGACCAACAATCAGCCAGCGTATTTAATAGATTTAACCGAAAAGCTGCTTTTCCGTGACTATATAAAATCACATCAAAATTAAAACTTCTGGATTTATAAATGCAATATAAAATTATTTGAAATAGTTAAAAATTAAATACATTAAAACTCCCATTAACAGACTTATAATAGAAATACAATTTTCAAAATATGCTGGCAAAACCGAATAATCTAAATATGCTTTCAAATCGTTTAAAAAAGTCAGTTTCTTTTATTAAAATTCATTATAAAGCCATTACTTGTCCTAAAATGTCGATCAACTTTAATTTTTCATTCATATATAACTCTCCTGGTTAGATATAAACTATGAGATCCTGCTTATAAAAACAATGTTATTAATGCAGCTTCCAGGACTTTATTTGGTGGGTTTTCAATATTTTTCTTTGTTTAATATTCTTGTCGTCTTCCACTTCTTGAATCACATTTTTAATAAATTTGCTATTCTTTTTTTCAAATTTGATACAATTGACGTTCCTACAATGAATTTCTAGGATGTTTTCGTCACCATGAAACCAGCTTCAAGTCTTTTAATGATTTCATCTTTCAACAAAATATTTTGTAATTTTATCTTTCCCTATGATCATTTTTTTAAACCATAATTATCAAATTCAAACAAGCACTGTGTTACTTTAAATTGTTCTTCATTATCCATGGGTGAAATACAAAAGGAATCGTTATAAAAAATTTTTAAAAATAAGAAACAATAAAATTTGTTTGCATTTTTCGTTTGGATCATCGGAGTTTCACTTTAACTTATTTTTACATCATTTTTATATAAAACAAATAAAAATATACCATTTTAAAAAACAATTATAAACTTCAATCTAAGCAATTAAATATAAAAAATATAATATTGTATTTAAAAAACCAATATTATATTTCTTTACCTAAAATATGTTTAACTACAATTTCATTTATTTTTCGAAAGCATGTCTTTTATATTTAACACAAAATTTGGATACAACATTTTCAAGGGCTTTCAATAAATAACACTAGGAAAAAACAAAACCAACAAATTGACTTACAGATAAAACTTTAACCTCATTAGAGACTAAATCCAAATAAATCAAACTGTAACTGATTAAAATGTTTTGGAAAATATACACTTTTAATGGATAACTATTGGACACCAAAAATCATGGAAAAATAATTATTTTATACGGTTAATGATTACATTTGTCGGGCAGTGAAACTTAAAACGTTCAGATTTTATAAAGAATATATGTGAAACCGCCTTTAGCATTATAAGAGTCGTTATTACCCAAACCACTTTATAGTGATGTAGAGTGCCATTAACAACTCCCACGCGTGCCATAGGTTGTTGACCCCTGTTATAAACTAACCGGTAAATATATCAAAATATCAATAAATATAATAATCTATTTTACTTTATTAAATTTAGAAAATTAAAATCTTTTATATTACTTATAAACATAACGCCAATAAAAAACCTTTCGTAAGATATATTTCGATAGCACAGCTATCATCTTCAGTTACTCAAAACCAACTAAAAATATTATGAATTAACATTTAATTTAAACAAATTATTTTTTATTAATTTAATTTTTTAATAAATAAATATTTTTAAAAATCTATTTTAAATTAATTTTAAATTTTTTAATTATATTCTAATTTTTAAAAATTAATGTAATTTAAAATTTTCAATTATTTAATTAATATTAAAAAAACAAACATGATTTAACATACGTAAACTATTTAAAAACATTCAAAACATTCGTAGTCACAGCACTCTGCACATTAATCTTTGGATCCAATGACCTTATCAGCAATGCTTCACATATCACTCGTTCCCAATAACTATTAAAACTTCTCAACAAAATTCTAAAATCAGACATTCCTATATCACTTTTACAGCCTCTATTGTGTTCACTAATATTGGTCAAACCCTTCAATCGACAATGCTCTAGAACTCGAGTACAGAGATGACGGGAAGTCTCTCCAATGTATGTGGCATTACACCCATTACATGTAAATTGATAAACGAGATCAGAACACAATCCAACCGGAGTTTTTATTTATTAATAAACATATTGCGTACCTTACACGAATTAGAGACGATCTTATACTCTAAATTTCCTATCAGTTTACCCAACTTCCTCTTATAATTTGTAAAGCCTTCAGAGTACGGCAATACTAACACATATTTAGGCTCAATTTTTTTTATATCCATTTTTACCATCACCCAGATCAACACTCAATTCACACCCATCCGACAAAATACATTCAGACTTTCCACAACATGGATCCTTAGGATTTTTAATTAATTTATTAACAGTTTCTTTTATCATCAACAATAAAAATGATTTAGAATATCCATTCTTTATCAACAACTCAACCAATTTATCAACACTTTTTACCGAATTAGCAAAAGTAGAAGATAAAGTCCATGAACGATAAATCAATCTTTTCACCATATTTCTCTTATATTTAAATTCACAAAAGCTTTCTGGAGAAGTACCTGAAGATGATAGCTGTGCTATCGAAATATATCGTACGAAAGGTTTTTTATTGGCGTTATCGTTTAATTAAATCGTTGCCAAATTTATTTAATTATTTATTTATAAACATAAGTAACTAAGTTTTGTATTACTATGATCGAGAATTACTAGCAGTCAGTTTCTTTTTTTAATAATTATGCAATGACATCAAGAATTTGTTATTATTTGACGACGAGGTATCAGTAATGATATCAATAAAACATGGATATCATTACAGATTCATAGTCGAATAATAAAAAATTCTTAATGCCATTGCAAAATGATAAGCAATCAGAGGTGAAAACCAAAAAACAGTTCTTTGAATTATAGTAATTAGACGAGCATAATGAAATACGATTCCTACTTGTACAAATTGGATAGAACTGCTTCTGTTAGCCATCGCACTCCAGAATCTTCATGTTCACAGAGATAAACTTTAACGAACTCAGCTAATACTATGTTATCCATTTTGCTGGTTAATGCCCGGCAAAGCTTGGCTTCTTGTTTATTGACCTCCGGTGCTGAACCTGCCGATTTTCTTTGAGTGTTTTTATCAGCTGTTTTAGATGAAGTAATAACAGAAGTCACGGCTGCTGAGGTTCCAGCTGGGGGATTAGAAGATGCAGTTTCCTTTTTCAACTTAGAGGATTCAGATTCCAAAAGAGCAAGTTGTAAAAGATATAGTAGCTTTAAACCGATAGTTTCATGAAGGCTAACTGAATTCACCATGAGGAAATTCAAAATCTCTGAAAAATAAAATGAAATAGCAATTTTCAAAAAGTTTTAAATGTAAACCAGGGCATTTAGAACAATAAACTTTCCAATTCGAAGGTCTTTCTTTGACTTTATTAATACATGAATCAACAAGCTCAAGCTAGAATAATTGAAAATATAAGAAATATATACATATATATTGATTAATTTTACAAGTTTCAGTGTATCGTCAAATGGCAGTTTGATGCGGTTGATAACATTATGATCAGAAAACTGTTTATTTAAAAGAGACTTTATTTTATTGATAGATCCACCTATTAAATGAATATCTCGGACAGTTCGATAATGTTTTGCACCAACCACAGAATTCAGTAACTATTTATTCGTCATAAACAAATCCAAATTCATTACTAAAATAAATTCTTACAGTTCTGCTTGCTTTTGTAATATGTTCACTGATATTCACTTCGATAAATTCACACAAAACCGAATGCCATTTACTTTCTTTCTGAATGCTATTTACTAATTCCATCATTATTTCACGATCATCGCTTGTTCGCTCTATTCCGACTTTTATTTCTACATAAGCTTTACTACACTTAACATTATAATTATTCATACCTTTCAAAGTATTTCTACAGAGTTTCAAAACAGCATAGGGTAACCGCAAAATGAGTTCCGTAAGTAATAAATGCATGTCAAAAGTAGAATCAATATCAGACATTGGTAACCAGTCAAAAGTTACTGACACATCAAAACCCTGGTTTGAAGTTAGGTTTTGTTTTAAAATTTTATTTGAAGTATCTAATTCTTTTTCGGGATTTTTCTAAATAATAGCAATATAAAATGAAATAATATCAAATATAAATTAACAAATAAAATTTTTTTGCAGATTTTCTAATAAACAAAACGCCGGTCCAATAAAGTCATGTGTTATATTTATTTCTTATTCATAATTAGCGGTATGAGCAAGGAAATATCGAAAATTTGAAAGACTTCACACTTTATGACTCAACACCTAAAAATTGACAGTCGAAAATTCGTTTCAAGTTAACAAATTTTATTGATCTGGACAAAAATGAAGAGAGATTGTAAAATTATATGATTTTATACTGATAGGATAAAAATTTTTAATTATCGGGTAAAAATTATTGCACGAGAAAATATATTAAATAATTATAACTTCGATTTCATCAATATAACTAATTGAAATTTTTAGAAAATTCAAAGTGAGCGAAGCATAGAATTATGAAATAAAGAAACACATCTAATTAAATTACCCATATGTGGCAATAATCAACTCTGTATAAAAACAAAATCCTCAAATTTGATGAGTGAAATAGTGTTCCGTTTATTCAGAGTGAGGATTGTAAAAATCATTAATTCGACTCACGGGTGGATATGATTAATGTCGCTGTAGTCTTATATATTTCGAGGCAAACTTGAATAAATTTGACAAGTGGTGGAAAATAGATTTTTAAAAGACGATTTAAAGAACATCAATAGATTAAGATGAATTCTTGCCTATACGATTTACAGGGGTTATATATCGAAATATAGTTTGCAATGGTTCTTTTATGAACACCTAACTACCTTTAGAAAACCAAACTGTAATTAGCATTGAAGTATTACAAATAAATTACATAGTTGATTATTGAATTGAACAAATTAATTTGAATAGTGTGAAAAGCTACTTTGTTTGAAAATTAAACTCAATTGTGTAGGATTTTATTATTTTGAATAAAAACACCTGGAACAAGATTGTGATTAAAATCCTACCGATCAATAGTATCTGGAGTATAGTGTAAGATTGATATTTTTTAAAAATTTATATTGAATACTTTTTTACTCTTTGAAGTGACAAATACAGAAAGCCGACGAGTCATAAATATCTGACATGTGTAATATAGTAATTGCATAAAAATTGACACTGCATCTCCATGCTATAAATTTATTGATTTTTGTTTTATATTATAGGTGATTTATCTCAACTTCACTTGGTGCACTACCTCGTGTTTATCAATTTCGTCAAAACGTGTACTGATCATACAGGCGAGCACGCATAGTGACCATTCACGCTTACTAGTTATTATACATACGCAAACACTCCTACTCTCACAGGAACATTTCATTTCTGTTATGTAATTATTAGATATCCAGTAGGAATTTGTATCTATCAGGGATTATCTATTCATAGACCGATCAACTACCTAACGCCATAATTGACTAATAATGCAGTCATCATTAAAACATCAGTATTTGTCCGTTATAATATAATAAAATAATAAATATAATGACTGTGTCTAAACAACAGTTATTTGCTAGCAAAAATAATATAATACTATTTGCAACCAGTGAAATATTCACGAAAATAAAACAAATTCCACTTTTTGAAATACATAAATTTAATAATAATAACAATAATATAAATAATAATAATAATAATAATAATAATAATAATAAACATAAACTTATCTGATTCGTTTAATTTTTGGATTGATTTAAAATAATTAAAGATTATTTGATGACAAACATCCGTTTTTTACCTATTTATATAATAATTTTAAAATGACTTATTTAAAGATCAATAAGTAATGGAATGCCGCAGCTTCAACAGTAGCCGTCTTCAATTAGTATTTGAGTATCGACTATTTATATTAAATCTTATTACGCTTTAATGATAATTTTGAAATTGTTTTATATTAATCAATTTTTACCACAAATAAAATAAAAAATTGAATTACTTTTACCTGATCTGGAGATTGATTTCTCCATAAAATCAATAACTGGTCAAGATTTAACAAACAGAAAGATATCAATTTTTTTTCATAGGCGAGTTTCAAAGTTATAAAAGCAACAGAATCTTGGGTGAAAACTTGATTGAAGCATGACAATGGTGTCGGTTTTCCTTCAGCTGCAGTTGAGTTATTGTCTTCTTTGATTGGCGGAACAATCGTTTGAATTTTTGATCCAGAAAGAATAAAGTTAAGAAGAGTTCTTAAAACTACGCAAATCGATTGACAGTGAATACGTTTCTCATTTGTATCATACTCTAATATAGTTAATTGATCGTCATCTTTTTTGATCCCCAATACTAAGTCAAGCATTAATTCAACGAGATTTTGAACCACACTCCTGAAAGTTAATGTGTATTTAGAATGATTATAAAACATTTACCTTGCTTCTTCATCGCGCATATCCATGTAACGTATAACATCCAATATCGATTTATAAAGTGTTATAACTCTTGTTCCTTGCAAGGAAATCATTAAGCTTGACCATTTTACAATAATTCTTTTTATAAATTGAATTCCGAATTTCTGAATACATACCAAGAACACTTTTTGTGAATTATTTGGAGAAAGTTTGGAAGTAATGCTTGCATTTTTCAGCATAGCATAAGTAGCTAAGGGAGATTATCCAAAAAAAGTCACAGAAATAATTCGTTACCAATATCGGATTCAGAATTCGATTCACTGTATTCTCTATCTGGTGTTGATAAATTCTCAGCCTGCTTGGAATTCTGTTATAAAAATAGAAATAAATTAACGTGAATTAATTGATAATATTGTGTCAATATTAAACATCACCTAGATATGATTTAGAAAAAGAGATTACATTTTTGTAAATATTCTTAAATGTGATGAAAATAATAAGTGTTTAATAGATACAAATCAATAATGGTGATCAATAGCATTGATCAATTACTGATCAATTAATTGACAAATCAATTCACCAAATTGTGTTCAATGATATTTTATAGAATTCCAAGCAGCAGATTAACAATAATTTAGCAAAATCAAGCCATGTTTTAAAGTTTCATTAAAACCATATAAATTAATTCTTTAATTATCAATGTTAAAAGAACAATTAAATTGATCTAAAATAATCCATATTCATTTTATTCAGAGAATGTCGCTGGTAAATGTTGTAACCACGACTCACATTCGGCCAGCCACATCTCTCTGAACGGCCCACGATAAATTAAATACGAATTTTAAAATATTTAGTTTTATATATATACATATTTAATATTCCAAATTATTAATTATAATACAACAATTAAACATACGCAGCGAATGCATTTACCATTTTCCTAAAAATTATAATGTATTATAATTTAAAAAAATTGTTAAATGCATTCATTGCAACAAATGAAACAAAATTCAATAAAACTAGATCCAGAACATTATTTATTTATTTATGTTAGAGTTCAATTTTATAAAATAAATATAATGAATTGTTTTTCTTTGTATCGAATTTATTATTAATTAGTGATTGTATTATTTTACCCCTGAACAAATCAGGTAATTGTTCAAAACATCCTAATTAATCCTTTTCACCAACAAATGGCAGAAATGAATAAAAAACAAAAGGTAGATGATGAAAAACACATTTTCCAAGAAAGATGAACCATGGATTATGTTTGTATTGAGTTCATAAACAAAATTATTTGTTTAGTTGATCGAGAAAGTATTGCCGTTTAAAGGGATACACTATAAAAAGACATTACGAAACAAAATTCAATATGGAAATTTAACAAATGTATAACGGAGCGAAAAAGTTTCCAATTTAAAGAAAAATAGGTCAGCAGAACAAAACATATTTGCCTAAAAAGTGAATGAGAACGAAATTACAGCAAGTTACCGTGTTGCACATACTTTAGCTTCGCATGGAAAGCCATTTACCGATGAATCGTCAATTAAGTTGTGTTCAATTCAAATTGTAGAAGTCTTACCCTAAAAAATTGATCTATTCAAAAATATTTCACTATCGTGAAATGCAATCACTCGTTGAGCGGAGAATATCAGCAACAGTATTTCCATGAAAACTAAAGAAATAATCATGAAATACGAATATTTTTCAATTGTTCTCTATGAAAGCACATATCAATGATAGCGCACATTTATTGCTATTCATAAGTGGAGCTGTCAGTTGTTTCAAGTTTAAAAACGACAACAAAAGGGTCAAATATTTTTTGAAAGACTTTTCAACAAAAGGATCTACAGTGGAATAAATTAGTTAACGTAACTACTGATGGAACAAACAACATGTGTGTAACAGGCATAGGTTCAGTTGGACAAATTAACAACCATATGTGAACGCTGAACTGTGAAAAGCCACTAGTATTCCATTACATTACAGAATTAACAATCTTTGGTGGTTAAAATTGTGAATGTAAAGATGTAATGGACAATTTAGTAAAATCAATTAATTTTATAAAATTTAATAATATAGATTGATATAGATTTAAAATATTAATGATTTAGAGCCATGAGAGCCATTAGCTCGAAACTAGTATACTATTGGGAATCGTACTGGATATCACTTAATGTGTCGTATATTCTTTGATTAAAATCAGACATAGTGATTAATAAAATTAAGATTTAATATAAATTTCAATTATAAATGATTTGATATAGATTTAAAATATAGATAATTTACACTTTTTACAGTTATGATTGAATTATACAACCAATGCAGTTATTTATGGTGATTTAATATTTAAAATAAAGATAATGTATATACCTTTTTAATTTTACCCTTTACAATCATTCCCTGTCATAAACCAACAAGCAAATTAGCTGGTGAACAACGAGTTAATATGTAAATATGAAAATTAGATAAATTATGACATATTATCAAGTAGCGATAAACGATAATTAATAAACCTCCAATAATAAAGTAAATAATAAATTATTGATCTACTTTTGTTATCATACCTTTTTATTGGTTTTATTCATACCCCAATTATCGATAGTTGGTGTTCCGATATTATTCAATGACTGTTGCTCTTCTTCTGTATAAATCGAAGAAATAGGATCAGTTCTTAGGCTTCTGGAATCAAGAAATATTTGACCTGAAAATAAATAATAAATATCGACATCGTTAGAATTTAGTAATTCGTACTTATATTCGAAGCCGCTCCTCCTTCGATATTTGCATCATTCGAAGACCCTCCTTGATCTTCAAGGCTTTTTCTTAATGCATAATCAAGCATCTAAAATGTTAACGGATTTTAAATTTTGATGTGAGCACTATATTAAAACAAACTCTCTGGTCATCTGCATTATCTATCATTTCCTGCATAACTTCTGCCATTGTTGGAACCGCTTCCGTATCGATTTGCTGGAAAAAGTTAGTCGCATCATTGGCCAAAGTGCTGCCACCGAGAGAATTAGATTCAGAATTCGAAACGGCAACCATCCATTCATCGTCAGCCGCTCTACAGAAATATTCTCGATCATCCATTTCTTCTTCGTCCGGTTCATTATCATTGGATGGTCCCTCTGGATTGTCGGGTAGTAAAATCGATAAAGTCTGCATATCATCAGTGTTGATAGCTGCCGTATCGATACTTTGTAATATTTGTCCAAATTCTTGTACATTCTATTGCAGAATGAACGAAAATATATGCAACTAATAAGATTTCACTTGATCTGAATTTTCTATTGGCTCTTTCTTTAACTGTTTCAATTCACTCGTTTGATTGGCATCATCAATTTTCTTTTCAGGTGAATTATTATCAATAAATTTCTTGTCGCTGAGTTTCATAAAATAATTCAGAGATCGTCGCGTATTGTGAGAGATCTGATATGGGATATATTACACAGGGGTTTGGATAAATCAAAAACGTTCATAACTTACCGTCAAATTAGAATCGATCAACATGTTTATTAATAAATCCGTTAATTTGATTTGAACTGAAACCGTTGCAGAATGATTAGCATCGGATGATGTTGATGTATTTTCAGTGTTCATAAAATTAAAATTTAATAAGCCTTTTATTATAAATGGAATTAATGATGGTAGGCAATCGAGTTTTTGACAGTAAACGGGATTGATAAAATTTGCCAAGATGACGATTTCTGAATCTGTTCCCATATCCGGCTGTACAGAACTGCAAACAGCATGGTATTTGGTGATGAGCTCAATGCATGTTGTCATTAAGTCAAATATTTCCAGATATGACAACTGAGGCCAATTTTCTTCTTCAATACACATCCAATACTTGTGCAGATTTATTAAATGGGCTAAACGAGTTATAGTTGCTTCAACTAGAAGAACATTCACTGGGTCTATTTCTTCATGTTTTAACTGAATGCAAATGATAATTTAAATTTATCCTTACATTAAATTACTTTTTTTATCAAATCACTACAGCTTGAAAATAATTTGTGACCAACATTAGATAAGAGGCATTTTTTAAAACTGGGATCTAAATCACTTTCGATTTGTTTGATAGATCCAACACAGGCTAATAATGTTATTGCATTTAGAATGATAGTAGAAGGATAGAATGATGATAAGACATCGTTAGCAAATGTTTGGATTACTGAACTTGTAACCACTTCAGAAGAAGAAAAAGTCTGTTTGATGAATCAATTACATTGTTAAAATAAGAATATTTTACTTACTGGTCTACCCTCAATATTCAAAGTATTTTTGAAATGGAAAAAGGCTGTCAACAATTGTAGTCCGGATGATAGCAATTCGGGCTTCGGCAAATAGGGATTAATTGTGGATAAATTTATTTTGCAATTTGTGATGATATGTCCGATGCATTTATTCAGACCTTCCATATTAGATGAACTATAAATATGTTTTATTAAAGTAGTAGTGTTTGAACAGCATTTTTGATAATAATGTTTGGAAATTATAGTCTACAAATAACATTGGCATGGTTCATGAAATTTGTAAGAATGGAATGTTTTTAGAATGTTGACTTTTATGAAACATTTATTTAAGAATTCGTCTTTAGCTTAAGCGATTTAACATAATTTTTAATTAGACAATACAAATTTTATAGCTAAAATTAGTTATTTTTGATTTTTAGGATTTGTCAAGTGTAAATAGATTTTATTGTAGAGTAAACAATATTTTTAAATGACAAGGATAAATATATGATTAGGTGTTACAATTAAAAATTGAACCCATCGAACCTTTTGCATTTGAGGTAAATAGGAGTAATTTTTTGACAGTTATAGTCAAATACCTTTTCCAACATTCGTAAGTTTCAATATCAAGAATTGAAATACAAACAAATATAAGCCAAAACTCTAGTAATTTTATCATAATTTAGAGTTTAATAGATTTTAAATGGAAATTGTTTTTCGAAAAATAAAATACATTATATAATAAATAATCAATTTGAAACATACAAACACCGAGAAGTGTAAATTGAATAGTATGCCCAAGGAAAAGTTGGCTTTAAAATCATTAACCCCACTAAATAAAAAAAATAAGGAAAGGGGGTTAAAATTTAATTTTTTGTTTAAATAACGTAATTTTTAAATTATTTTTTATATTAAAATTCTCTTTTATTATAAATTTTCAGTGAACAAAAAATGCTACAAGATTGATAGTGAATACTCCATGTGCGTTCTAAATTTTGATAACAATTTCAAGCTTGTTGAAAAAGCTTCACTTCACATATAATCACTCATCATCAAAGGCATGAAATCATTACAAAAATAAGCAGTTACCATTTTCTTTGGCGCATTATTGTTGGATTTTAAATGTAATCAATTCAATTAAACAAATTTCAAACCTGCTTTTTGTCATTCATCATTTATGATTATATTATTTAACTTGATTAAAATCAAAACTTTGCACATCTTTCACTTCATTAAAATATATAATAAGAAAAAGTAATTTGTTTAAAATATATAAATAAATCCATAATATTTTGGTTGCTTTTTGTTTTGATGATGATAGTTAATTTGTCTAAATATATGGTAAAATGAGTGTTTTGAATGGCGCTTTATTTGACTAAAATCGTAGCCGGACTTATGTAATTATTTATTAATAATAATAATAATAATAATAATAATAATAATAATAATAATAATAATAATAATAATAATAATAATAATAAAAATAATAAAATAAAAATAATAATAATAAATATTAATAAATGATATTCACTTTCTTTATTTATATAAAGTGGGTTAAAATAAAAGTCAAACTCCCTATTACCTCACATTAGAAATTTCTAACTAAAATTGTATTAAAATATGAAATCGACATAAAATTAAAATATATAATAAAAAACCTTTTATTTTGAATTTTAGTTTTCGAACTTTCTTTGGATCTCAAAAATTCTTGTTTTTCATTGAGCCACAATAAACTGGATTTTAGTCTGACGAACACTTTAACATAATCTATAACAATTATGTCATTAGAATTTTTGCTAGGACCAACTATAGCAGGAAACAAAATAAAATGGTTTCAAATTCAAAAGTTAAATTACTTATAAGGTGCAATGATTTATCATTGTTTAAAATTTCTGATTTATAGAGACCAATGTCTACGAGACGGTTTTTGTTTAAAAATTCGGGTATGGGAATTTTGCGATTGTAAATCTAAATAAATCCCCCTTAAATAAACATTCAGATATAATTTATAAAATTTACTTCAAAATATTTCGGTATTTTAGTGGGATCAGTTACATTAATTCCGATTCTAACTCCAACGATAACGGAATCGGGTTTTTTATTTGTTATCACTAAAGACACCGGATTTTTACAGGCCACACTAACACTGTGATCTTGACTTAGCATTCGTAAATTGAGAACTTCTTGAGAATAGAGTTCCAAAAATCGATCACCACCGAAAATCACCTGGATTTTTTATTTTAATTTAATAGTTTAGTACACCCGAATACTTCATTGGTTTGTTCGCAATGTTCAAAGAAATCTACCGGCACTTTTCCACAGCTGGAATTATCGAGAAATATTTCATCTTTATTAATATGACGTTTAGAGCTGCTGCTTTTGTTTGAATCGATACCGTGCAATTCCAATGTTGGCATGTCGGGTGTAGCAGATGAGGGGGTTCCTTGTAAACATTCGTTGAGAAATGTGTTCGTAAACCTTTCTTGTAACCAAAATCTACCATCGGAGTTTGGAGATCTTTAATTTAATTTAATTGATTAAAATTTTCAATTGCTATCATTAAACTATTCAAATTGAAGATAATTTACAAATTAATTAATTAAATTTAATTACTCATTTAATTAATTAATAAAACTGACCTAATATTTGCCATGAGAATTTTGATTCGTCCATCATTGAATAGGATCATAGAAAGTGTGCGTTGAACTTTAATTTTATCTTCTAGGGTTGTTCTCCATGGAAATGTTATTGCGTCAGTAACTTTGCTGAGACTGGCAACTGAAATGTCCGTAATATCTGATTTCCAATAAGTTTTTAAAATTTTAACAAGAAATTCACCGTTTTCGGAGTTTTCAGATTTTTCAAGTATTTGAAAGCAATATTTCTCCGGTTCAACGGAAATATAAACAGGAGAATTGGTTTGTTGACAAATTGCCATAAGTAACCCTGGATGATCGTGTATAGAAAACCAGTTGACCAAGGTGCAATCGAATTCTGCTTCACTATTTTTTGTAATAGGAAAATTAGTTTCAACGACATTAAGAATTCACTTTCTGATATCGACATAATAATTTTTGTCGACATAGATTTCGTCTTGCCCTGAATCCAAAACCGAGCAAAAAGTCCGTCCATTATTGTAAGAATGAAACAATAATTGCAGATTATGATCATAGTGAATTGAAGCGCCCCCTTTTCCTAAAACCCCAGTTTTGAGATCTCGATTCATGTTATACAATTCTGGATTCCAATCCAACATTTCTGCTAAATAAAATCCAGAACTAGCCATGCAGGTTTTGTCAAGTTTCTTAATTTTAAAAAGATGATGAATGAAGAATGAAGTAGAAAATAACTTTGCAGTGAATGCACCCAGATTCAGACATGACTAAAACATAGCAATCAGATTTTGCTTCAGTTGAAATTTTAGATCCGGTAGTTTTAGCAGGAATAAAAGCGAAAGTAGCATCTTTAAATCTCGATTCAACGGATTTAAAATGGTATATCGGTTGTGAAGTAGTTTGACTGAGATCAAAGATCTATTAAACCATAAAATATCAATTACGGTTGAAATAAATTCCAACTTGTACAGATTGTGTTAATATTAAAACTAAATAGTTCAATGAGCCGGGTAACCACATTGAATATATGATGAATTGATTTGAATCTTCAAGTATTGGCTGGACAACTGTTTTACTACTGATACTGCCCATTGATGTAAATATTAAAACTGAGACTTCCTGTCAAGTCAAATTTTGATAATAAACTGTTGAAATAGAATTCACCTTTAGGCCACAAACTGCCATGTATTGTTGATTAACAGGATTAGCGCACATTGATAGAACGGTAAATGGTAATGTAGTCGTACAAACTTGTTCTATTATTCCTTGTTTAGATTCCAAATCAACTAAATTTTGGTATTCATAATAATTCTATTAATTTGATAATGAAAATATATTCATAAAATCTCTTTGTGAATTCTTAACAACTATATTGTTATAAAATGCGTTTCGAGTCCCATCATCAAATGTTTAAAATATATATTAATCCATACAATTAATGCACGATGTACTTCAAAAATTAATGTCTGACCATACATCATGTTCGGTAAGCCTTACTGTTTGCGGACAATTTCTCAAGTGGTGAAAATCAGCATTCCTTGCTTGTGTATTATTCTGTTAAATGATGCAAATTAAAAAGTACCAGAGCATTTCACAAAATAACAGTTACTATTGAAAGCGGACTGTTGTAAATTTATTCTGTTAAAAATATTAGACAAATAATTTTAATGATAGTTAAACGTTTCGTATGATGATAAGAATGTGTGACATGACAGTACTCAAAATCATGAATGGATTTTATATATTAGTATAATAATAATAATATAATAATAATAATAAAAGCAATAAAACTCTATACACTAAAGTACTTTTTAAAGATGTTTTTAATTACTTTCAACCATTCAAATTCAGTTACTCTTACTATAACTATTAGGAAAAACTAAAAATGAATCAATAATGTATAACGTCCAAATTAGAAAAATTATGGATTAATCGAACTGAAATGAGCCAATTTTCAGGTGACATTGAAATAAAATTATCATGTTGTTAATTGAAATTTAAAGTTATTGTAAAATTATTACTAATAAAGCATTACCAATCGAAAATCGAGTAATTTAATTAACTAAAACCATCACCATATTAATAAATAGATAACAAACCTGATTCCTCGTCCATATTTCCGTTGTTTTCCTTTATTAAAGTTCCATCATGTAACTCTTCTAATAAATTGGAAATTTTATATATCATGATCCTTGATTTATCCTGGGCAACGGCTAGGAAGTATTGATCGCCAGCAATGCCCTTATTTGGTGAAACAACTGCCAAAACATTTCGTCTCACATAACCAGATTGCAACATTCCACGGACGTGACTGTTCGCTCCAGCAATTTCACTGGCTAATACACTTGTCGGTGGAATTCCAGACATGTCTGATGGTGCTTCAGCATTTCTCAATTGAATACTTGATCCCTTTAATGATTTGTATTGCGTCAAATCATTGTCAAATGATAGAAATAATATTATAAAAAACTAATTCAAATGAACTTCAGAACGTAAAAATTAACTAAAATATGGAACTGATTTACAAGCATCCCAGATCTTACAAGATCAAGTCTGTGAGATACGGTTTTCCCGGTTACGGATGATTTGTGGGCATCAGTAGCAAGTGTACCACGCATGTTGGTATTTTGTTGATTCGCTATGTGAGAGTCGGGTTGATTATGACTCACTAACGGTGGTTGGATTCCTCTAATTGGCAATCGGCGGTTTAATCCTCGTCCTCGTCCAATTGATGGTTGAGCTCCGGTAACACCTAATTCGGATAACAAATATGTTTCAACCAATGACAGAGCATCATTAGTAGTTAATCCCGGTGCTTCAGGTGGTTGTGTGGTAATTAATTGAGAAAACCCATTTTGTTCCAGTCTAGATGTAGCAACTATAGGTTTAGGTTTCGTTGGACTAGATAGCTTATTGAACGAAGAATTTATTGGATTAAAAGGTTGCCTAGATTTGGTAATAATATCACTGATTGTTATTCCGATCAAACTAGGAGCTGTAAACTAAATGATATTTGATTCCAAAATGTATATAATTATAATTTCAACAAAAAAATATAACAAAAGGCAAAATAAATTATTGGGGGTGATAAAAAAATCGATAAATCTTATCTCACCATAATAGTAGTAACCCTTTCACTGATTTTCTCACTAGTTCGCACACTTTTAAACGCTTCTTTCATTTGTTTATTTTTCCCGACAGTCCAATCGGAATATTGAACTTTAAATGATTCGTGAATTATTTGCAGCGCTGTAAAGCAATCATCCAATAAGGTTGATGTTTCAAGAAGAATTGTTAAAGTTTCGTTTTCTTTTAAAATCTTAATAATAATTGACAATATAAAATCTAGCAATATATTGCTGCTACTAACTCGTTCTCTCAATACCGCTGTTATCCAATTTCGATAGGCAACTTGTTTTGATTGGTTGACAGAAAATACCGTAGATATGGCATTAGATATCATATTGGTCGAAGTACTTTCATCATCATTTGTTACTTCCGGGCATGAGCCAGAATCGGCTGCTGCGGTCATTTTATGAGCTAAATGTAATATTAATTCTTAAAAAAGGCATTTTTGTAAATTGAAAATATCCTATTAATGATATTTCATGGATTTGCTATGGTACATTGGAATTCAAACATAAATTATTATGATAGATCAACAAAACTATTAATAAATCCAATAAATTCACCTGTTAATCGACTTTTCGTATCAGCTTTGTAACTTTTGCGAAGCAGCTTTTCATTTGATGAAAATTTCGAGAATCTAGTTTGGAAATTATATTTTGATTTTTCGAAAAATTGGCTTTTCATTGAAGGTTTATCTTTTTTAATGGCATCAATTGATGTCGATTGAGATGCATGCAATTGAGATTTTTTCGAAATGGCGGTTCTGTTTGTTCTTCTTGTTAAGGCTTCACAAAAATTAGACCCTTTAGCACCACAATCACAGAAAAAACTCCCTCTTTTAGCATATGTTAGATCATGTCCTAAATGGCAAACTTTAGCACAGATAGTGCAAACACCTTCATTTTCAACCATTGAACAAGTATGACAATGATACCAATGCTGATCAGTGAACTCTTTTTGAGTAGCTGCAAAAGTGCATAATTGATCATCTAATGGATTTAATTTCATCTATAAATTATTGTAACAATTTACAAAAATTAAATTGCTAATACTATTTTTTCTTCCTCTGATTCAGAATTTATAAGATCATTTTCACCAAAATTTGGATTATGCTTAACTTGACAAAACAAAATTTCTTCAATTGCTCTTTTATCAATGGATAACTGATTCATATTGAAATCGTTTAAATACAATTCCGAGCTCGGTTTCATGTTATAAAGTATGTCATTTAAATTTGATTTCATACTTTCTGATTGATAATTTGTATTAAGAGCGCATATAACTGCACCGATATGGTTATAAATCTTTGTTAATGAAGCACATATTAATTCCTGAAAGAATTAATTTAGGAATTAAATAAATTATTGTTTAAATCAGTCATTACTTAAATTTGCATATGCTCATTTAATATAAAATGACTAATTTATTACAAAAAATTGATAAGCAAAACAAGGAATTTTTTATTAACATTTTGTTAAATAAAATAACAGGCAATAAATCCAATAATCTGTGACCTCCGTCAACAGAGGACCTAGAACCAAATTTGTATAAACTTATTACAGTAGTATCTTTGGCACCATATCTTAGAACTTTTTATTGCAAGTGTGTATTATATACAAATTTTTCCATGAATTGTTCATATTATATAATTTCTTACCAAGATTGCTTAATAAAAAATTAAGTATAATTTTAAGTTATTGATTGTTTTTACTAGTTCTAACATTATGATGAAAGATAGTACAGAAAACCATTTCAAACCTAAAAAGCAAATGGCTAATAAAATATTTTCTAAAATTGGTATTTAATTGCCCCGAAACAAAAATTCTGAGTTAAGATAAAAAAATATTACTTCAAATCAGAAAGTGTATTCAAAATTAATTAAACCCTAAATTTAAATGCGTAAGATTTATATTGTTAGTTTATTATATAAAAATACCTATAGTCATGAAATTGGATATTTGAAGTGCAATATGTGCTAAAATGATATTACGGGGTGTAATGTAATAATACCCAAGAGTAGCAAAGTTTAGCTGAATTTGCGTCTTTCCTGGCTCAAATATGATTTTCACATTATGTTGATAAACAACAATTTTTTATTAGTTATTTTAATAGTTATGCTGATAATTATTTATTATTTAGTTTGTTGAAATATTTCCGATTTCATATTGTTTTTATTAAAAATCTTGGTTCTCGGAGCAAAAAAGGTTCGACATCCTTGATCTATCTCAAATAACGCATTTAAATGTAATTATAACCTATTCGTTTATCAACAACCCATAGCGCGAAGAGTTTGTAATAAAATGGTGTAGATTCTAAAAAGCTTAGTTTTTGATTTGTGAGATGACCAACTAATTTGTGTTAATTATTTATATTAAAAAACGTCTAACTCGAATTCGAAAATGTGCGTGAAGTTAAAAACGACAAGGAAATCATTAATATTTAAATATTGTAATTTTTAATAATATTTTTTATTATATATAGTTGGTACCTAAGTTCCCGCCATTTGTTTAAATTTTAACATCGCGGATTTCATTAAATGTTTTTGCATAACATTTTAAGTCGTTCGAAAGAGGATCTTTTATTCTATGTTTTGTTTTTGTTCGAGTTAATATCTGTTAATTTTCAGATCATTAAAATGAAATGTCAAGTTTAGAAAAATGAACATTTCCTTTCTGCTTTTAATCAAGGTTATGAGGCCGCAAAATCTGCTCGCGACATTTGTGCTGTTTATGGAAAGGGTGCCGTAGATGTAAGAACCACTTGTGATTGTTATGCCGAGTAATAATTATATAAGTTTAAAATTGTTTATTTTAACATAGATTTAGTTTGTACTCAATGTCATGCAGAGTGTTCCATAGTTTAAAACAGTTTTAAGTTGAACTTTAGTGCATACATGTTACTGAGCACTTATCTAGTGTATATGTTGTATTCCGCTGTTTTAAACATACTTGAAACACGATATAGTCATCCCTGATAAAAATTATTCCCATTTATTACTATAATCATGTATTAAAATGCAGCCCACAAAAACCAACAAAATTTAATAATCATACATCAAAAGTGAATAATTTAGTAAATCAAAATTTAATTCCATTACTACTTGGTTCAAGTTTTAATGTATCTATGGCGGAAGTTCAAATTTCGATTAAAGATCAAAGAGTTTATAATATTAACAAAAATAAAAGTATCATATGAATAAAAATTATTTATGAAAAATGACATTTTCCAAAATTGACAAAACACTTAAAACTCAATAATTTTTTGATCAAGACGTAAAACGTCAAATTAGAGTAGAAAACAATCAATACAAATATTATAAAGAATAAATGGAGAACGAAAAATAATTCTATGGCATAAAGTGATAATTTTTGTTGGACTTGAAATTGATCTTGATTGTCTTTGGTGACGTATGAATTGAATCATAAGGAATTGGATTTAATGTTGTGGAAATCAGATTTATTGAAGATAAGCGATGATTTTAAATTGTAATACTTTAAATCATTATTGACATTCTTTAATAATAGATATCATTTGTGCAGTATTGATCGAGTAGGGAATAACGTGAAAAACATACACAATAAGATATTTAAAAAAAATTATATTTCATCCAATTATCGTTTATAACTTTTTTTTAATGTAATATAATAAGTTTTCATACAAATAATTAAAAAAATGAAATTTTGATGTCTGGAGCACCTTATAATATTCTATATATTTTTTTAATAAATAAGATTTTTAATAATATTTAAAACAAATAAAATAACTTTCATTCGATATTTTAAATGTAGCTAGAAAATATTAATATTTTGAATAACTAATAATGAAAAATTATAAATCAAAATTTTCATGTTTATTCAATAAAATTTCTAAAACCAATAAAAATAATCCAACCATTTTTGGGCCATAACTTTTTTTATGTTCTGTATATTTAGACAGGGATTTGTTGATTTCTTTATTCCAGTCGAGTAATGTTTGAATAACATTAACGTACACGGAAAGGGAGCAATTCCCATTACTAATAACACACATCATTTCGATAATTATATGCAAATTGATTAGCTGGCAATTTTCACTGTAATCTGATGTAGAAAAAGCATTTCTGTTCTCTATCAGCCAGGATCGAACATTTTCATCCATTTGAAGAATAGATTTGCAAATGACAATGCATAACTAAATGTGATTTTTTTAATGATATTCTTAAAAAGATTTTTTTTAATATTTTGCAAAATAAAGAAACTAACAGCCAATTAAATTACATTATGACTGGGTTTCGATCAAACATTTAATGATTCTGAAATTTAATTTATCGTACATTCTCCGTTGTAAAATTTTAATACTGAATTTAATATTTAATAAAATTAAAACACCAAATAGATGAAAATTTATTATTATTATAGCGAGGCAATTTATAAGATCTGAGACTAGCGAGTATATTTACATAATTTCTAGACATATATGTATGCTGAGATGGCACATTTTATTATTATATTTTTATATATTATTACTATTATTATTATTATTATTATTATTATTATTATTATTATTATTATTATTATTATTATTATAATAAAATCTTTTGATTTTCATTCCTGA
Source organism: Schmidtea mediterranea (assembly GCA_022537955.1). Taxonomy (NCBI): domain Eukaryota; kingdom Metazoa; phylum Platyhelminthes; order Tricladida; family Dugesiidae; genus Schmidtea; species Schmidtea mediterranea. The sequence goes on along the minus strand of CM039679.1, from coordinate 141,510,688 downwards.
TTTTTATTTTTTTTATTTTTTAATTAATATTAATATTTATTTATATAATTAAATTATATCATTATTATTTTTATTATTATTATAAATATTATTTATTATTATTTTTGATATTATAATAAAAACTTCTTTTATTTTCATTTTTTGATTTTTATCCTTACGATTTATTATTATTATTATTTTTATTATTAATATAAATATTAATTTATATAATTAAATTATATTATTTATTAAAAATAATATTATTATTATTATAAATATTATTTCATTATTATTATTATAAATATTATTTTATTATTATTATTATTAATATTATCAGTATAATTAAATTATTTTATTATTATTATCGGTATAACTATTATTAAATTATCTTCATTATTTATTTTTAATTTTTACTATCGACCCTCTTGCCCCGATAGCTCCACAGGAAGCGGGTTTTAAAATTAAATAGTAAGTAAAATAATAAGCCATATTAAAATTATTATTATTATTATTATTATTATTATTATTATTATTATTATTATTATTATTATTATTAGTATTATTATTATATTATTATTTAAGTAACTATAATAAATAGAATAAAAACCTTACATTTCTATCATCTTCATCGTCATAACTGGTTAGCGCTAATAATTCCGAAAACAGCAGTACATTTGCTAAATAATCTGATTTACAATTTTCATCGGGCACTTCAACATTCATTAGGAGTTCTTGAACCCAGTTCTTAATTTTAGCAATCATGTCAGTGTTAGACTGTTCATTGGTCACATGGTGAATGCCATAATTGAGTTTCTTTAATATGTCTTGCAGCTGTTTATCCTTTCCGCAATTTTTGTCTAAAATCATTCAATTAAATTTCCACAGTATGAATTTGAAATTTTACGCACATCGATAGAATATAAGATTGATTAATTTCAAAAGTGAGCACTTGAGGGCGATTGGAACCGACCTATCCACATTGAAAATCAACGTGAATATCAGATAGATATTGGAATGCGATTCATTTGAGGCGTTTTCCAGGAAAACCGATACAATTTCACTGAGACAAGAAAGATCGATGGTTTTGTCCAGCATGTTGATTAAGCATTCAATAGTTTGATTCATGATGTCATAATAACCGGCGTTATTTGCCTCAGAAGTGTTGCCATGAAAATCAAAGAATATGCTGAACAATTTCCTCGCAATCACTTGGCTGTATATTGAATTTGGAATTGATTTCAGAGATTTCGCCGGCAAATTGGTAGTTGGAACAAATGTGTTTATATTATTGATCACAATGAGATCCACATATTTCCCAAAGGAATCGATCGGAATATTCGGTATTTCCATCTGGAAATTGTCGAGTAAATTCAGTGTTTCTCTCAGATCTTCGATTGCGAGCATTGTCGTTGATAATATCAGTTTAACCGAATCACCAATAGGACTGCTGTCAAATTTACAATGATCAGCTATGAAAACAAATCGTCGATAGCTTTCTGCTCGAATCATGTCAATAATGTTATCATGCTGTGACAGAAATATATTTTAATCATAAAACAATTATATAATGATTACTTCTATGCAAAATTTCCTATCGAAAGATTTCGATGCTAAGAATTGTTTTATATGGCTAAATGTTATCTCGTTTGATTCTTTTCCAATATCTTTCCAATTTGCTTTATCTATAGCCTTTTCCAGTTCTACATTCAATGACTTCAACAGATCTAAATTAACATAATCGAATTTTAATTCCATTGAAGACATTTTGGTTAACGATAATAAATCGAGACTGGCCAGTCCCGTTTGACAATTATGCCTGGAAATAAACAATTGAATTTGTCGGATTAATGTTTCGTATATATTCAATATTATTGGAATCAAATTTTTAGATAATGCCGAATTTTCACTGGTTTCGGAATTCTATAAATGAAAATGAATTTGTGTTTCAATGAAAATAATTTTCTACCAGATAGCATTTCGTATTAACCGAGGGTTTTTCCGCTGTACTCGGGTGATCAATATCGTCTTTTATGCATTGTAAAATGAAATTTAGAGAGACAATTATCATATCGATTTGATATATTTGTTGAGGTAGATGTGCTGGTTCATTTTTTATATCGAGGCAAATTCTTTCACATAAATTAGCGATCAGATGAATAATATGTTGATCAAGATCATATTTGGTTTCACTTTGACAATCGATTAGCAACAATTCTTCCGTCAAATTATTCTATATGTTTAAATAATAAACATATAAAAAGCAAATAAAGAATAATAATAATAGTAAATAATAATAGTAAATAATAATAATAATAATAATAATAATAATAATAATAATAATAATAATAATAATAATAATAATAATAATAATAATAATAATAATATGAAAATATATAAAACATAAGGAAATTTCCAATAAATAGCTTTCTGAAATTATAAATTCATTTATAATACTTAATTTTATACTTTTATTGATTGCATAGCTCACCTCACGAAGACTGCTTCGTGAAGTCTGCAAATCCAGTATCAATTGCTTTCCTATAACTCTCGTATTCGAAATTCTAATATTTATACTATCACGGAATGAAATATCAAATAAGTATAAAAATAAAGAATGATGAAAAATCCCTGAAATATCAAAACCTGATAGAAATATCAATGAAACATGGAATTGAATAATTAAATTATTTTCATTTGTATATATTTAAATTATTAATATTAATGTAATTATCATTTTTTAATCTATATTTACCTTTCCTGATAACAAATTTGCTTTGGCATCGTTTCGCAATTTCAGAAAGCTACAGATTAGCCTTGTATAGCAACTAAGTTCAATATTTGGGATATCCTGCTGATATTTATCTGGTAAGGGAAGCACTTCCATTAGCCGCCAACTCAAGAGGATATTATAAAAAGAGCCAGTGAAAGATAGCAGGGAAAATTTCTGTGACTCATCATAGACTTGGCGATGATCCAAGCACATCTGAATCCCATCTAGCACTCCGTTGTAAAACGATTCATATTGTGGATGGTTGACCATGTTTTTCAATATCTAAAATCAATATTATAAATATATATATATATAAGCATTTATCCAAATAACTATAAAAATCGATGTCTTATGTGATGATAATATTTAAATAAACAGAAAACTATTCACTAACCAAACTGTCGGGATTCAATCCGGGCCAAAATTTTTTGCTAGCAATCCACGGAATCGAAATATCGTAAAAGATGACATTTGTTTTCTGATCGAAAATCTGCACCTCATCATACTGGTAATTGCTTGCATCGGAATTGATCGAGTCAGATATGTATTTCGTTAATAGATTATATTGGATTTGGAAAGCTAAACTCGAAGATTGCTCATAGAAATGATGGACTAAGTAGGTTAGAATAATCAATAGACGAGAAATTAGTCTTGGTTGTACTCCGGTTTTGAAACCGGAGCAGGCAGTTATGCAATTGAGCAAATCGAAAACGATTTCCGTTTTACCACTAATTGAAGTGAGGCCGTGGAAAATAAGAAGGTAGAGCTGAATTAATTCCTGGCGAATATCGACGCATTTGTAATTGTTATTTATTGTCGATTGTTTAATTGAATGGAAAATATTTTTCCACATTAATTTAATGTAAATATCAGATTTTAGCCAGCCAATTGAATTATCCTGAAATGCTCCTGGATTAGTAAAGTGAATGCTGATATTCATTATGATTAATATTGTCATTGGTCCCAATTCCAGATTCATTGGCATTTCACATTCTTTGATCTGACAATCTTTCGGCAATTGCACGGATATCAGTGAAAGAAAATAAACACTTCGAGCTTGGTTGATAACATTTGAAGAAAACAACAGATTGATGAAATTTACAAATAATTTCGTTAATTCGTTTAGATCGCTTGGAGCTTGGGCTATGATATGTCAAATGTAAGTCAATGGCAATTAGTATAATTAGTGAAAATATTAACACTGAGATCTATGTTTTTCAATATAGAATAAATTGTAAAATAATTTGTTAATACAGAATGGATAAAGAGAATTTCAACATTAAGGAAACTATTATAAATTCGATTTATATTTATATTTATGTTTAAAAAATATCAACTGTTCCACTAACTAACATCTTATTACATTTGTGAATAAAAGTCAAACAAAATTTTAAAAAATAATCAATTTTAAATTTTTTATTTTTAAAAATTATTATTTATTATTTTAATTATTAATATTACTATTATTATTATAATTATTATAATTATAATTATTATTATTATTATTATTATTTATTATAAATTATTATTATTATTTTATTTTATTATATTATTATTTATTATTATTTATTATTATTATTATTATTGTTATTATTATATTATTATTATAATTATTATTATTATTGTTATTATAATTAACATTATTATTATTATTATTATTATTATTATTATTATTATTATTATTATTATTATTATTATTATTATTATTTTTTATTATTATTATTATTATATTTGATATTAATTATTATTCTCATTTACTTAAACCTCTTTTTGAGCGGTAGATGCGTTCTGCGGAAGGTCGCACAAAAAAAACGACGACATATAGAAAAAGTGAGATGCATTCTAAGAATTTTAAAAACCGCACAACTTCTTTTGGCTTCTTCTTGATTTGCGGATGCGACATCACCATGAATCTTCAAATTATGAAATGCATTCCTTTTCAAGAATCCACTTAACCATCCGTTACTAGCGATAAATTTTCTATTTTCTTTGGAACTTGAAAAAGTAGATGATTCTGATTTTTCAATTTCTTCATAAAATTTGCGCGCTTTTTCTTGAAGTATATAACCGCTTATAGGGATTCTTTTTTTGTTAAATCTTCAATGAATGTTCTGAGCGCTTGTTCTGTTTTTTCTAATATGTTATCTCTTGTGTAGGATGATAATTTTGAACTTAACTTCGTGCCATCAATGATTGATTTTCTTATTCCAATTTCATTCTTCTTGATTGCTCTTACAGTCGATTCTCCTAAGTTGAAATGTTTACTATTCTCGCATATTCTTTCTCCTTTTTGCAAGGAATCTAAAATTTCAATTTTTCTTTCTAAAGAAATCGTTTTTCGTTGGTATTTTTTTTTCTCCATACTAGGGTAAATTAAAGAAAAATCTATTAAGATTATAAAATAAAAATATTAATGCACAAATAATAAACTAACATAGAAACTCACTTGAAAAACAAGGAAGATGAAGTGATACGTCGTAACTTATAATTTGCCAATGGCACACTGAACAATGTACTTGTACTATAGAAGAGAGTGGGAGACAAAATTTACATGGATGTTCAATATCTAATAGCGCCGGCCACATTCTATTAGCAATGGCCCGTTTTTTAATAAAAGAAAACCGCTTGGACCCTCCTGTTACGCACATGTGCGTGACTCATGTTTGTGCATGTTTTTACAGGTCATTTTCAAATGAACAAACTAAAATCTAATCTTTGTACGTTAAAATATGAAAATAGTACATGTTTATACGTAATTATTTTTTTAAAGTTGAATTTAAAAAAACCGCATAACTTCAAAATCGCACAAAAAGAGGTTTAAGTGTATTTATATTATTATTATTCATACTTACAATCTTTCATATTTATGATTTCTTGGTCAATTAATGTAGCCAAAGTAAACACCGATTGTAGTGCTTTTTCATCGAATTGCTGACTGTATTAAAAAATAATAAAATGGAAAATAAAACAAGTTACAGAATTAATTTATGGATAACTGGATCTTCATTCATAACTACTAAGGACATTGATTTTAGAATTTCATTGACAAATTGTGCAGATAATTTTTGATTGTCATTTCTTGATTCGTATCGAATTATAGATGAGGTATTTGATATTGAGGGTTTCACCTTTTCTTGATAATCAGTAAACAGATGGTTTAACCCGTACTCTTCTAAACCATAAACAAATATGAATCCACCGCTCCGCAAAAGAAATGCTAACCTCCTGGGCCATCCTCATCATCAACATACAGAATATTATCTGTCGTGGATACGTGAGGAGGAGAAGATAATGTATTTTGTTCCAGCAAATTTGTTATCGTCTATAATCAATATATTTACGAAAAAACTTTATATGGTTTTTTTTACTTGCGCTGCGTTGTGATGAAGAATTTCAAGCCAAAATAACATAATTTGAAGATTTTTATCATTTAAAATCAAACATAACCAATTTCTTGAGGAACTTTTCAACAGTACAGTGAGGTTTGAAGTTATGTCAATGTCATTGTCTCCTGAATGGAAATTACAGAAACTGAATCAAAACCGTGAAAATCTATTTGTTTTACATAAACTAATTTATACTTTTAGAAAATGTATTAATAATTTGAATATTTACATAACATTATTAAAATATTGAGATCAATTAATAAAATATGTTTATCATTGAATTTAAATGTGTGATAGATTGGGACAAGGTTTGATGAGGCCTAATTTGGTTTGTAAATCCGATCATTTTGCCCATCAAATCTCAATCATAAAGGTGGATAAACCCACTTTTTATCTGTTGTCAGTATTCTTCTACAACAATGCTCCCTCGTGTGCATTACAGAGCTTTATGGAGCATTTATATCCGAGTGAACGGTCATGGGTCTCGATCTGGAGCAAGAATTGCCAAACTGCAAACCACAGCACACAGCTATCAACATGATGCATAGCAAAACTATTATTCACAATAAAATCATAAGCTAATAATAAAGCTCCAAAATTGTGTTATTATCACAGAGAACAGGAGGACAGAAACAGCAATATGCCATTCATACTATCACCACACGAAATCATAAAGCAAAGTGGGAAATTTTGTTGGTTTTCATTAAATTAAACTATTACAAATCGTTACTGTTTAAATATTGATTTAGATAATGCACCGAAAAAGAAGTCCAGGACTGATAGAAAAGAATCTATGAAGTTGTGAATGATATATTGTAAAGGGAAACGAAGCACAGCTTGCAATTAAACCTGTTGATATATGGCACAATGGCAAGGTAGAGGGAAATTCATTATCCAAGGTTATGCGAGAAAATAAAGACAAATGCAAATCATATCATTACGCCATATCAGTAATAAATTCAATTTTAAATTTGGATTTATAAGTACTTCATAAGTAATGTCATCACTTGCATTTCCGACATCGTGCTTTGTCCGATTATGGCTCAGTTCAACAAACAAGCTTTTAACGAAAAGTTTTGCTTAACATGTGTTCCGAAGAGATTCATTATTATATCAAGATTTTTCTCCCTTTAGCTCTTTCACAGTTTCGCCTGTAATTATACGGTTTTTGTATGTTACCCTCGTACATTTACGCTTGTAGTATTTATAAACGGTGCCTCTTCCGTTTATATACATACGAGAACTTGATATGAACAGTTTATGAAAAACATGATATTCCAGTTCCATCTGAATTATCCTCAACTTGTACAGCCGGTTCCTGATGGAAAACCGAATGCACAATGGATTTATTACTTGATTCGAATATTGTTGATTCGAATAAAATTCACTTGCAGTTTTCTGTCTATGCAAAACGTACGAGATTTGTGGTGTTTTAAGCTGCATCCGTTTTAATAAGCGGTTTAATATTCAATATAATATTCCTCGTTCGTTTCTATCTGCTTCGTGGCTTTCTTAATCGAACACATGCGGTTGTGTTCAGCATCCCGAACTCCGCAGCGAAACGGTTCAAAGCCCACTCACTACCAGTTATAAACACAATACCGATAAAAGGATGATGGAAATCACGATTGATAAGAGCAAATATTAGATGCTTTTCTACAAATATGCAAAGGGAACATTAAAATAGCGTGGGGTAAAGTGAAAGCTTGCCGGCCACAGTTCTACAGTATTTCAAATCAGATACTAATTGCTATGTCATTTTGATGTATTATTATGTCATTTACACTCATGAGAGTTTACTTAGATTATTTTATAATTTTAAAATAAGGAAATTTTGAAAAAGAACATAAATGCTAATCAAACCTTGCCAATTTAATTCGGATTCTTTATTAGAAAAAATAATAAGATTATTTAATTTTTGCAGCACGGCTCTTGATAGAAAAAGGAAATCCTGATTATTGTGCACTAAATTTTCAAATTCCAATTTGCATGTTCTGGTAGCTTCATTGATAAACTTGTGAAATCCGAGAATGTTTAAGGCTCCGAAAACCAACAATGGCTGATTGTGTGTATATCAAGAATAGAAATTATTAATAGAAATAAATACAACCTTGTGCATGTGTAAATAGTCAAACGTGGCGCTTGTCTCGATTATAAATTTATTCTAAATAACACAAAAAGAAAATAGAAAATTTCCAACCCAAAAGTTCTCACCAAGAATTCTAACGGGGAATTGCCTGCCAATTCATCATTTGTATCTTGGTGCTTGGATTTTGCAAGATTATTCAACAAAGATTTATAGCTAGCCGCAATTACTGAACCGAGAATCGACATAATATTTTCAAGGTTATTTATGTCAAATGAACAATATTTAATTAATTGGATCATTGACAAAATATCTGGAATTTCTGCTAGACAACTATCGATTCTAAATGTTTCCATAAATTTCAATATTCAACTCTTATAGCTCTTCACCTTTCAAAGTTGTGTTTCGTATCATCATCCGTTTTAATGGTTTCAATGATTTCCATTAGATAATTATTCGTTGTACACTCGGCAATAGCCAGCGACAGTTTGAAATCGTTTTCCAAGCAATTTGAAATTATTTTCCCTCCATCAGAATCTTTATATAATTTTGTTATCATTTTAATGAATAAGCCGTTAGACAGTTTTGAATATGGTCTTGAATTATCCGATTTTGACATCTGTAAGGGAAAATGTTTTTTTGATAAAATTTTGAAATTAATAAGTAGTATAATTATTCTATATTAGGAAATAATTGTTTTTTGATAGCATCATAAATTAAATGGATAATAAAGTGGATTATCAAGATACATCACTACAAATATTTATTGACTTTCTCGGTTCCTATATTAAAAAATGTATTCGATTATGAACGCAGAAGTATTTATATTGAAGTTGATATATATTTAATTATTAACTAAATTAATTGAGAATTCTAATTTATTATAATATATCTAATTGTATTGTATCATAAATATTATATTTATTATACTATACCATAATATACTTTTTTTTTAAATTAAATATATTACATAGCGTTCAAGAATAGATGATTATATTATCGAATTTTTATGGAAGGAAAGGCATCAAGACAGCTTATTTGAATCATTTCTTAATTTAATTAAAATTTGATTCATCAGCTATTTAATTATATTTTTGTATATATAATTATCATATTAAATTATAGTAGTGTTTCTTAGATTTAATTTAGTGGTTTTTTATATATTTATATTGGGGAGGGCGATAATATGAAGTTGATCCGAAGTTTATACTAAATATATTCAGTATAATTAGAAAAAAATTTTTATTTTTTTATAACCCAAAAAGCCAAGGATAGTTAAGTAACAATTTTAATTTAATTAATATTTTGCACCAAAAGTTTATCTTATCATTCACTTGTTTAATATTATTTAATATTGTGCTGCTAATTATATCATAATAATAATAATAATAATAATAATAATAATAATATTTTTTGTTATTTTAGACTGCTTTTAACTTATATTAATAATATTAATCATTGACATTTAAAAGATGACTTTTGTATAACTTATTTACCGCGAAATGAACATATGCACGCAAAGATTTACACAAAGAATCTTGTTAAATATTTGCATAAGAGTGATAATTAATTTAATTTATTCCGTAAAACCACATTACCAACCTTCTTGTAGAACGCATGAACACAAATGGAAATTAATTTACTTCAAGTCTTCTATATATTAAATATTTTGGAAATTATCGGTTTACACAATTCAGAAACATTTTTAAAAAATTTTAGCTTATAGTACTCAGAATAAAATGATTATATATAAAATTATATAATATAAGCATATTTACTGTGTGTGAATAATTAACATTTATAAAAGTGTCATGTAACAGGCATTCAGTCACAAATCAGTTAGTCCTGTGTGGCCGTATTAGGAAATTCAGCGCCCGTGGGCTACTAAAAACAATGCGCCCCTCTTCTTAAGAAAATTCACAGAATAGCAAACGGGAGCATGATAATACAAATTACGTTTAGATAAAGAAATACACCCGGGCGGCGAGTATACATAAGTGGTCAGCTCATATTTTATTCTTCTTTCGAAGTTTATGGCATCATAATTATTGTAATATCGTTTGTCATTCCAGCGTATTTGAATATAAAAATCAGATCAATGTTTTAATAAATTGTTTTAATTTAAAAATACGTGAAAACTAATGAAATTAAAAATGAATTTTTATAAAACTAATAATTAAATAACTAATAATAACAAAAAAACATACATCGCAAATAAAAAGTGCCACCCCAAAAGGCTTGCGCCCTGGCCCGTTTAGCCATGTGATTAGGGCGGTCCTGGAGCCCGGCATAAATATATTAAGTAGAGTCCTTAATTATCATATATAATCAAATTGACAACTAGTAAACTTGCAATTTTATGTTAGATTTCTTTTGCAGCGATATTTGTAATCAGACATTGTGATGATTTTATACTAAATCTTGTAACAATTCTGCATTACCAAAACACAAAACTTTAAATCACATCGTAATTAAAGGCTCGTTCAGAATCAGCATCATTAACAAGAAAATCTTTACTAACAAAATTGACTAAATTTTAAAAACTTAGTTTTCATATTTATTTCGAACTACTCGAGTTCATTCATTAGCCGCTCATTCTTATATATTTTAAACCAGTAGTAAAAAATGAAAAAATTCCAACGTATTTAATAACCTAAACCCAAATTTTGTATATGAATTTGGTAAATTTACTAAATAGATAACACAATTTGACAGCATCCGAATGACCATGAATGAGACTATTTGAAATAGCAACGCAGCTGGGTTTTGTAATTGACTCAAAAATACGCATCGTATTACATAAGCGTCACATATACAACAAACGACCAATTTTTGTAACAAGAACCAGCTGATTTGACACAAATTATATTTTTCAAAATTATTCCCATTAAAAATTAGTTAGAAATGATTTTATTTTATTTGTTTAAAGTTAATTATGTAATTAAACATTAATAATAAAATTATATAATATTGATTTCATTAACTAGTTAATATGAAGTTTCCGGTAAAATTATCACTACTAAATATTACCTTCAAAATTGAATTATATGCTCTATTTTGAAAATTCAATAAGCCTTCTTGAATCATATTAGACGAAATACTGATATTATTTGTTATTATTTTATTATCAATATTGGAATGAGGTTCAATACAAAGAATTAATTCCTTGTTTAATACACTTTCCCGTAGAGATTTAATCAAATCTTTAACATCAAATTGGTTTTCTTCATCCAAAAAAATATTCATTTTTTTGATGATATTTTTATTATTATCCACATATTTTTCGTTTGAACTAAATTCTTCTTCAATTATTTTAAGAAGTAACGAGGTAACAGTATATCTGGATGATTTAAAATGAATAAGATCTAAAGACTTTCCGATTAAAAATTTAAATAAGCCTTCAACATTGCATGGAAAATTATCTACTCAATAAAATAATTAATATTTCAAAAATAAATATTTACTTATAACTATAGCTTTTATGAGTTCAAGTGATATAGTTATTGTATTAATTTTATCATTAACTGCATTGTCTCTAAATCATTAAAGTTTTATAGTGTTTTAAATTATTTAAATTCTTACTTCTCTGTATTAATTTTAATTAATAAATCTTTTAAAAAATCAAAATCTAAAGAGCTAAGCTTTGAAAACTCTCTAGGATTAATAATAAATAACTGGACAACATTTTTGGTTTGTAAATTGATATCATTCATTTAAATTTGATAAATAGCTTTAAAAATAATAAATAAAAATGAATTTGATGAAATTAAACAAAATAGATAAAGTTAATAAATTTAAATTTAATTAACTAAATAATGTTAAAATATAATACATTTAAATCATTACAACTTCATTTGCTATTTTCTTAATTTTTTTATAAACTTATGTAACTTCCAAAAAGAAATAATTTATCTTTAATTATCTATTTTGAAAATATGTCCATGTTTTAAAATATTGATAATGTTTGTGGTGGATTTTCACCGCTTTGAATTGGGCTTCTAACGCCTTTTCTATTGCATGTGTTTAAATTTTCTCGCGTTTGCATTTTCTCTTGCTTTTTGGTCAATTAAGGACTTGTGCGGCTGGAATTGAGTTGACGATGAGAATCTCGAGTTTTGGATGCAATAACGGCAGACTAACCTTATAACTATTGATAGGTTTTCTGTTTGCTTTAAAATAATGGGTAAAAAATGAGGACGAGAGAAGTCTGTTACGTTACACGGTAACATAACATGAAATACAAAATAAAGAAAAATAAAAGAAATAAGACATTTTTAATTTACATAAATTTGTATCACTATAAGATATATTTACCATATTTATTCATTAACTTACTTTATATTTAATTTGTAAACGAAAAGTAGTTATTAATTTATTGTGGCTTCTTTTTCAAAATATTTTCGTTTAAAATAATTCTTATAGCATGTCCTCAAGAAGATCAGACTCTTTGAATTATTTTAATAAAACTATTGATTTCGATAATTTTAAGAAAGTTGTTTAGAATTAGTAGAAATTTAACAAGAAAAGACCAGTCGTAAGACTAATCACCTGAAATGCATGGTATACAAACAATAAAAATGTATACACAGAAAAACAAATGCAATCGGTAAAAAAGTAAAATCATAACTAAATTTCGTAAAACGAGAATCACTTGCCGATCTTTTGGCCAAATGTCTTGCGGCTGATAATATGACATTCAGAAAAATGTCTGTGGGTGAAATTGTTAAAGGTTTAGTTTTAGTCGCCAATTTAACATGCTAAAGCAAAACAAGTATTGAAAAATTGGTCGTCGATTACACTAAAACCATAGCTTTCGGATACATTCTACATAAAACGAAAAAAATATGCTGGAGAAAAAGTCAACAGCTCTGCATTATGCTGTGAATCTTATCATGAAGATGCATGCAACAAAACTGAGGATTACATTAGAATTTTCAGTTTGATATCCATTTCAGTTAAGTTAAGTTTTCTCATTTTTCTTACCGATAAATTATTCACATTTTTTTATTCGGTGTTGGTATGAGTTTTCAGTAACTTTCCCAGCCTTAGTCAACAAGATCAGGTATTCTTCTTGGTTGACGGATAATAATAATTTGCATTATAATCGCTGGTTTCCTTTATCATTTGTACTGTACGATAAAGATGGATTTAGATTTTCTTGGTTATCGTTGTATGCTGTTGTCCTTAATTTAATATTATAATTCGAAAAACGTTGTTGTTATTCTTAGAAATAGTATATTCTGTTCTTATGACCTCGTGTTGCTGTGGTCGGATTGCGAGTCACTATGAGTTATGATTATCGTCGCCACCTATCAATGTTTGGTAATAGCATTTGTCGCAAATTGCTAGTGATGTCAACTCAGTTTGATGATCAAATAATAAATTCGAAGAAAGAAGAGTTTTAACGAACGGAAGTATTTCCATAATAATCATAAAAAAATTGATTATGTGACGAATTTTTTAAGATGGAGTGTTGAGAATGCCTCACTACAACCTATATACACATAATTTGATTTTTGAGTTATCATAGATCTAGGTTTCCATGACATTTCGCAGAATTTCGTTCTTAATTGTCAATTTCCCTTTGTTTTAATTTATTTTTTATTTTCAAAATTTTTCGGGTTTCTTTGAAATCAAGATTGCTTCATTCTTCATTTTTTGTTTATGTTGTTTCAACTAATATTTAATAAATCCACCCTTCTTAAAAATGAGAATGAAACCTGCTACCGTAGCTCTTGAACCCAGAGGTTTACCAGGGTATTAGCATTCATGACGATATGGCTCACTTTTTACTGGTAACCGCAAATCGGAATATATTACCAAAGTCATCCGTGACGACTATCCAATAGTTAAAGTTTCTTATCCCCGTATCTGATGGTAGCCCTTTGTAAATGGTCTCAATTATTAAAATTTCTTACCCAATCAGGTTCCAAACAATATCTTATTTCGTACTTTTCTTCTTGCACTTGTTTTGATTTCATTTTTATTTAATTTGTTTGAGGTTATTTGAAGTTATAAGTATTTATTATTCTATATATTTTTTAGTTGTTTAAGTCAGAGGTTCCAAACTCTTTTCTCTCGTAGACCCTCTTCAACTGAAATATTAAAATTTCTAACTGAAGTGAAGTAAAGTGGCAAAAAATAAAAAATAACACATGTTAAGTTTGATACCTTTATTAATTAAATTAATATTAAAATAAACGGAAATAAAATTATGTTCTTGTTACATAAAATAACTAAGCAAAAATAAATGTATTTAATGGTAGGAATAAACTTGGGGCTTTAATAATAAATTTTCAACATTTGGCATCATTTTACTAAGATTTAATCTCATATCTCCTCGGTTAATGATGTCCAGTTTGTTTCTTTTTTTTGTTATGAAAAAAAGCCATTAAAAACTTTCTCGCGATATTCCATAATGCGGGATAAGTAACAAGTATATCTTTTTCAAGCCAGAATTGCTGATTTCCGTTTTAAAACTGTACCTTAAGTTTTTCGTTTAAGCTTTTTCCGATCAGTTCCTTTTGTAATATGACATCAGTTTCTTCGATGTGGGGGGTTTCTGGGTGTTGATATTTTGAAACTATATGTTTGTTACCCAGACAACTCCATACAAATATCCTTTCGCTTACCACTCGGCACCCGTTGCTAAGCAACGTTGGAACTGTGTTCGAGTGGGTAGATCTTCCGCAAAATGTGAGCGCTATTACTAATGCTATAAATGACCGAACGATCCGTGGGTCCAACGAGCTGCCGATAGAAGGCCTGTGCTCGATTTCGATTTTTAGGTCCCATTATTCTCCTACCTCTATCAAAGGTTAACATATACTCTCATATCATTCATTGTTATGTCCATTCCCATAGTCTTTCTTATCGTTGTCCGTGTTGAGGATTATTCTTTGGCCTGTGCACCTTTTGTTATGTTAAATATTCACACAGTATCTCTCTTACTCTTATCCCTATTATAACCACAATGTTCCCTATTACGTATTATTGCTTGCCTTATCATTGATACTATTATATGTATTACCTTTAATAATTGTTACTACTATTACCTTTATTATTATTTTTATTACTATATAATTACCATTACATTTATTATATTACTACTATTATCATTATTACTATTATTATTATCATTATTATTACTATTATTATTATCCTGATTATGATCATTATTATTATTATTATTATTATTATTATTATTATTATTATTATAATTACCATTATTCTTACTATTATTATTATTATTATCAAGTTTTTACTAGGGATCCTTCATTATTCCTCCGCTTTATAAAATATTTTTCTTGTATAAAAATTTAGTTGTAATCCATCTGTATATTTCCGGTTTTCGATAAAGTATTTATGTTAATTCGAAAAATTTTGCAGCGTTCCGCCCTTACTTTACGGTTTTATCCTTATTCTGTAGTTTTCGATAAAGTATTTTTATCGATTCGGAAAATTTGAGCAGCGTTCCGCCCTTATTTTACGTTTTATAAGAATATTACACTAACAATCGAACGAAAATTCGCTTTTGTTTGACTATTTTCTATAAGTATTTTAATCATTTCGGAAAATTTGAGCAGCGTTCCGCCCTTATTTTTCAGTTTTTATGATAAATGTTTTAACTATTTCCAAAAATTTGCGCAGCGTTCTGCCCATATTTTCCGTTTCAATTTAACATAATTTATTTAATTCTTATTTAAAAACATTATTTTTCATGATTTTTGTCGTTCGGATTAATCTTTTTCCGATGGCTATTCATTTTAACTGTTGCAACGATTTTGCTAATTTCCTCGCTATCCTTTCCCTTTCTTTATCCTTATGATCTATTTATGTTCATATTGTATTTAATGATTGCCCACTGGACTACTCGGTGTTAGATATTTTGAGCCGATTGTTGTTAAAATTTATGTCAATTTTTTAGGAAACGGATGATGAAGGAGCAGCCAACGGACTACTCATTTACCCTCCAATTTCCCCTATGTACGGATAATATTGACGTTCCAGCTCCTGCGTTCCTCACGCCGGAGCCTTCACGGGCACGAACTATTGGCGATTGTACACGCACTTACACAGTTCGATAGTGTGCTTTATTTTATTAACTTGTAGTATGTTTTGGCTGTGGGCCTAAAAAGAAAATAAATGAATAAATTTTACCATGGTATTTGGAATAAAAGTTTCGACGCACTAAGGCTATAGATAGAAAATATTTATTCAGCATATTACATCGGCCACATACGGCAATTCGTAATGAATAAAAACCTTGTGAGCATATCGTAAATACCATTTGAAATTCATTGTGTCCATTCCATAAAATTTAATTCGAAAAATCATCCATAAATTCGATTCGAAAAATCATCCATAAATCCAATTTGAAAAATCATCCATAAATCCAATTTGAAAAATCATCCATAATCCAATTTGAAAAATCATCCATAAATTCAATTTGAAAAATCATCCATAAATCCAATTCGAAAAATCATCCATAAATTCTATTTGAAAAATCATCCATAAATTCAATTTGAAAAATCATCTACAAATTCAATTGGAAAATCATCCATCAATTCCTTTCGAAAATTCATTTAATAATATTACACCAGTTGAGAGTGGTCGTGTTCAGGCAAAACACTTCCCGTGTTAATTGCCTGAATGCACGGATCTCAACCAGTTATACACACCGACTAACTCTCTGCAATGAAATTCTTTCTCCGAAAAATAAGACTGAAAATTTGTGAAAACACATCAGTATTTATACCTACAATTTGGCCTTAACCTTGCGTGTTAATTTTATTGCGATTAAACAAAATTCGACCTTGAAATTATTTGTGTTATCTAAATTAAATTTTTATTTATTTCTTAATTTATATTGGTAATTTATTTTTAACATTTTTAAATAAATTTATTCAGCTAAAATTATTTTATTTTTATTCATTAAATTCATAAATTTTTTCTTTTATATAAATGGTCATTTTACGGTCAAATTTTCTTGTTATTATGTTATTTTTCATGTAAATTTCGTGCGGTTCTTGATGCATTTTGTATTTATTTTATTTTACTTTTATGTTTTTGATTTTATATTTATTTATATTTCCTCAGATTTTAAAATGTTTAGTTGGTGTTGTATATTGTGTTGGGCCAGCACACAAATAGCCTTGAGAATTGTTTAAATGCATTAGTAATACAGCACAAAAACCCAGCACCAAGATAACTTAAAATACAATATACAACACCAACTAAACATTTTAAAATCTGAGGAAATATAAATAAATATAATTATATAGTAACAAAAGTAATAATAAAGGTAATAAGTAGTAGTGGGATACCGGCCCTCTAGCTCAGAGGCCATCTAGCTCACATACCCCCCCCCCGGCAAAAATTTTTTTTTGCGCTAAGTTTAAAAGTACAAATTTTTTAGAACAAAGACAATTACTCATTCAAGGTCATTGAAACAAAGACCATGACTCATTCAAGGTCATTGGATGACTCATCAAAATTTTAAAACAAAGACCATGACTCATTCAAGGTCATTGGATGACTCATCATATTTTTTCAAGGTCATTTAAACAAAGACCATGACTCATTCAAGGTCATTGGATGACTCATCAAAATTTTCAAACAAAGACCATGACTCATTCAAGGTCATTGGATGACTCATCAAAATTTTAAAACAAAGACCATGACTCATTCAAGGTCATTCAAGGTCATTGGATGACTCATCATTTTTCAAAAATTTTCTATGTTTAAAAGTACATTTATTTTCAAGGTCATTCAAGGTCAAGGTCATTCAAGGTCAAGGTCATATTATTTTTAATCATTTCTAAATTTAAATTTACTACTTATAAAAAATAAGTTGTATATATTTGTAAATTATTTTATTATTATTATTATTATTATTATTATTATTATTATTATTATTGTTAGTATTATTATTATTATTAGTATTATTATTATTTTTCAAGGTCATTCAAGGTCAAGGTCAAGGTCATTCAAGGTCAAGGTCATTCAAGGTCATTGGATGACTCATCATTTTTTCAAAAAATTTTCTATGTTTAAAAGTACATCTATTTTCAAGGTCATTCAAGGTCAAGGTCATATTATTTTTAATCATTTTTAAATTTAAATTTACTACTTATAAAAAATAAGTAGTATATATTTGTAAATTATTTTATTATTATTATTATTATTATTATTATTATTACTATTATTAGTATTATTATTATTATTATTAGTATTATTATTAGTATTATTATTATTTTTCAAGGTCATTCAAGGTCAAGGTCATTCAAGGTCAAGGTCATGGAATTTTTAAACATTTTTAAATTTAAATTTACTACTTATAAAAAATAAGTAGTATATATTTGTAAATTATTTTATTATTATTATTATTATTAGTATTATTATTATTATTATTATTATTAGTATTATTATTATTATTATTTTTCAAGGTCATTCAAGGTCAAGGTCATTCAAGGTCAAGGTCATTCGAATTTTTAAACATTTTTAAATTTAAATTTACTAATTATAAAAAAATAAGTAGTATATATTTGTAAATTATTTAATTATTATTATTATTATTATTATTATTATTATTATTATTATTATTATTATTATTATTATTATTATTAGTATTATTATTATTATTATTTTTCAAGGTCATTCAAGGTCAAGGTCATTCAAGGTCAAGGTCATTCAAGGTCAAGGTCATTCAAGGTCAAGGTCATTTTAGGTCAAGGTCATTCGAATTTTTAAACATTTTTAAATTTAAATTTACTAATTATAAAAAAATAAGTAGTATATATTTGTAAATTATTTTATTATTATTATTATTATTATTATTATTATTATTATTATTATTATTATTATTATTATTATTATTATTATTATTATTATTATTATTATTATTATTATTATTATTATTATTATTATTATTATTATTATTATTATTATTATTATTATTATTAATATTAGTATTAGTATTATTTTTATTATTATTATTATTATTATTATTATTATTTTTCAAGGTCATTCAAAATTTTTCAAGGTCATTTGAAAGTAGGTCAAGGTCATTCAAATTTTTTTTTTTCCAATTTTTTTTTTGCGCTAAGTTTAAAAGTACAAATTTTTTAGAACAAAGACAATGACTCATTCAAGGTCATTGAAACAAAGACCATGACTCATTCAAGGTCATTGGATGACTCATCAAAATTTTAAAACAAAGACCATGACTCATTCAAGGTCATTGGATGACTCATCAAAATTTTAAAACAAAGACCATGACTCATTCAAGGTCATTCAAGGTCATTGGATGACTCATCATTTTTCAAAAATATGGTCATACAATTTGATCATACAACATTGAGCGAATCATATATATGTATATTAGTTAATACATAGCCATTTCGTAAGTTCTTAATAATTTTACTAATATTAATTATATAATTGAGTATTTGTTACCAAATCGGAAGTCATACAGGCTTAGTCAACTTCTATATATATATATGTTTAGAAATTATTTTTATTTTTATACATATTTATTGGATATTTTGGTAAGAAAACATATAAATTATGTAAAAGTATGGGCCATTCTCAAATATTTTCCTTTGCAAATATTTTTCCGTCAAAACATTTAAAAATCTATTAAACCGGTTTCATAGACGAAATTTATAACCCAAAGAAAAATTTTCCAGTAAAACTGTTATATTATTGTTTTTAAAGCGACTTTGTCCAATCAGATTAATGTATGCTCGTTGCACCTAAATTGCAATGTCTTTGTTTGGGAATCGAACATAATATTGTTTTACTTAGTTTTACTATGTATTTTATAGTATTTATTAATGTCATTATGGTTCTTTTTATGTGTGTATTTATAATGTGCAATTAAACACTCTTTGTGTTACTTTCATCCAAATATTTTATATATTTTCCTATGATACTTTCGAATTCATTTACGAAATGGTAAATTAAATATTTTATGTAGATTATTTAATTTAATTTTTTATTTTTAATTTTAATTTTAAATATTTAGATATATATTTGAGTATTAATTCATCATTTTTATTTGAAAAATAATTAACATTTATTTTCTACAAAATTTTGAGTGTACATTTGATTGATGATATCGAAAGTACGATCATCTTTTACGAAAATTTAAAAATAATCATTATTATTATTATTATTAATTCATATGATTTTGAATGTATTCCTAACATAACTAAATTTTGATTTTCTATGAATGAGTTTTCATCCAATAAATTATTTACAAACACAAATAAATACAAATAAAAAGTAATAATAATCAAAAAGTTATAAATTCTATTTTAAAAACATTCGTCTTCTTCTTTATTCAATAGTTCTTTTAAATTTTCGTTTTCTCTTCTGAGTTTTTCTAACTTTATACACATTTTTCGATATTTATTAATAAGAACATCTTTTTCTGTGATATATTTTTCAAAGATTTTCATATACTCTTCTCTCTGCACTTTCAGATGTTCCTTTAAGAATGTTTCTTCAATCCTCTGTTTTTTAACTTTATCAATAGAGTCTCCTGATAATAATATATAACTTTATGAAAATTAAAATTTTATACTTATCGAGTTTTCCAGTTTCATTGAAGATATCAACTCCTTGTTTTCAGTGGTTTTATTTTCTTTATTCATAATGTAACAATGAATTATAATTAAATTATTGGAAGATATATTCTATCAGTCATTACGTTGTGGTATTTTATGATTATTTTACGTTGCAGTATTTTAAAATAACTTTAAAAATATTTATTTTACTTTATAAATCTAATATGATAATGTTGTATGATCAAATTGTATGACCATATTTTCATTAACAAAATATCAACATTGCCATGGATATTTTATCGTGAATATCACTGAATAACAAAATTTTATATTTTACTAAACATTTATTAAACATTCATTAATAAATTACCTTAGATTTTATTTTCATAAATGGTGATAAAGGATACAGAAGTTTGGTTTGATATTTATTGAATAAACTAACCATTTAAATTAGGTGTTATATGGGGTCAGACCTTTTTAATAATTGATAGGCTTTTGGCATCAAAATTTGATGATATATTTCTAGCAAAATTGAAATAAATCCTTTAAACATGAATTAGTTGAATGTTTTGTAGACTTGTTTGGATTCAAAAAATCACTGATGAAATTATTGATGATAATGTCGATAAAATAGAAATATAAAAATTCGAAAAAACTGTCCGATGCAAGAAAAGATTTTCTGACATGATCAATTTCTCAGATTAACAAAGCATTCATCATATATTTACCTTGTGGACATATAATTATTTGTTTTTCTTGTTTCAAAACCACTACTCGTAAATGTGAAAGTTGTGGTATAATTATTGAAGAATATCATTTTGTATATATGTAATGTAGTAAAAATATTTTTTCTGTTTTACCAATTGAATTTGATAAAAGTTACGACAGTTTTATAAAACAAAGTTCAACTTCCAATAATTCTAAAATAAATGTTTTGATGGTTTATGTCTAACGTAAAATAATTCTCAACAGTGAGTGATATATTTCAATGAAGTACCCCAAATATACCCATGTTTTCATAACAAACATATTAAGACTGTTAAATTGTATGAAATAGGTTAGATTTTATATGTGATAAATACCTCACATTGATTAAAATTGATGACCTCAATGTATAATTATCGTGTTTTATACGTGATTTGCTCATTTTTGTTATTTGATTGATTTTATTACTCATCTGCGACCCAAATGCATGATTTTGATTGATAGATGTGTGAATGTTATATCATGTGAATGCAGTTGTGTCAACCTTGTATGTGCATATATGTCAACTTTGTATCGATACATTTATCAACCCTTTAAAGTAATTTTGTTCCCGATTTATTTAATACCACAATGATATGTAACCCCTTCATCGAACAGTGAGTAAATCTTTGAATGTATGTTTTTTAGATTCAAAATCTACGACAAATCAATGGAAATTCGATTAAATCAGATATTTAAAACAAGCTATGATATCTTTATTGGACAGTATTAATTTGATGATAATTGACTCATTTTCAATTATTTTTACATAAAAAGCCGTGAATCGTATATGATTAACAAAACCTTATTCATCCATCTAAACATTACATTAAGTACTCAAGTTATGTATCCTCATTAAAATATTTTGTTAATATTTAGTTAGCATCTAGTATCAGAACTAATTTTTTATCTGTCAAATTATTAAAATTTATGATTATTATTATTTTTATTATTATTATTATTATTATTATTTGTTAACTATTTTATTAAAATAATTTATCGCAGTATTTGCAAGTTGTGTTATTTTATGATTTTGTAATAATTTACTTAAAACGTTATTATCTTTACTATAATTATCATAAATAATTTGATGGTAATATTTAAATAAATTTTGCTGGTTCATTACTTCGATTCAATATTAAGTTAATACAACAATGTAACAATTTACATAAAACTTTTTTATATTGTTTTACTTAAATATTTTAATGAATTATGATAAATTTATTAATTTGTAACAAAAACATGTATAACTATTCAATTTGTTTTAGAATTACTTGATTACAAAACATTTCTATATAGATCCTTAGAACCTCAACTGGTATTATTACATCATAAAAAAAAAATATATATATATATATATATATATAGATAAGTTTTGATCACTTGTTTCCGTATGATTTTTTTTTATAATATTTTATTGCAATATCCATTCTTTTAAAATGCAATATCGATGCAATTTATTACTCAAACATCGAGATTATGAAGAGGTCATGCAGACATTAAGGTTATATACATCATAGCTAATTTTTCAGCTTTCTGAGTATCTTCAGTTTTGACATTTTTAATTTCAAAATATTTTTAGAATCTTTATAGTAAAATTATACATTATCATTGCATTGGTTATATACATAGTATAAATACGATGACAACTATAATCATTATTTTGACATGCAAACTGAATTTATGATAGTGAAGAATTATAGCCATACCTTACATTTTCTCAGATTTTCTATCACTTACAAATTTTCAATGCCAATCACATTAATCAATACCCAATAATATCGGATGCAGATTGTAATTAGTAAACGAAATTCTAAATACAATGAATATCAAGTTAAGAAGCGATAACAACATATATCTTGGCCACGAGAATGCAAAGTTTTATATTGCTAATAAAGAAGTAAATTTTATTGAAAACTTTCATTGGTATACAATTATCATTATACAAGGATACAGGATCAATTCAGATGATGTCATGACTCCAATTTGGAAAGTCAATAGTGCTAGAATGTCATTTTAATAAATATTTTCATAAAATATCTGGGTTTTATTGTGTAGATTGGTTTCCATATGCTTTTGTTTTTATTGATTCATTGGGTGAATTAGTTTTCTTTTTATTGATTTATTATGTGTTGACTCCCTCTTTACTCATATTGTACCTACCTGATAGCCATCTGTTACTAATATACACATAGTGCATCAATTTACTCACTCAAACCACAATTAGATATTTACACATAAAATATATACTTTAAGTTAAAATTAGCTTATAAAATATATTTGAATTCAAAATTTAAGTAAAAACTTTATAAATTAACTTAATATTATCATTAATTAGTTATGTTATCCACTTTTGATAATTTAATAGTAAACATTTTAATATTCTTCAATTATAAATTTTAGATCTTTAAATATAAATGTTGATAACACACATGATGACGAAATGATTGATAATAAAATTATAATAGACGAAAATAATGTTAATGAAATGGTAATAATAATAATAAAAAGTTAAAGTATAATAATAATAATAATAATAGTATTAATTAATAATATTAATAGAGATCTGTTGAATATTACAGATATTTTATTTTACAGTTGTTATATTACTTATAAAATATATCTTAATACAAATAGATTGGATAAACACAGAATTACTAATATCAATTATCATTTTTTCTGCTTTCTGAGTATTTTCAGTTTTCACACTTTTAATTTCAACATATTTTAAAACTCTTTATAGCAAATATGAATATATCAAATTTTCAATATACGTGGATTATGTTAGTTCACAATGTAGATGCAATACAAGTGAATGTTTAACAAAGACTTGACTAATGAATATATATTAAAAAGTATGGTTTTATTAATTGATTTTAGGAATATAGTTATAAAAAAAAAACTTTACAAATTATATTGATTAAAAGTATACCCGCGCGCCTTTAATATATCACGTTTTGACTAAATAATAACATTATTTTGACTCCCATCATTCGATTTCGATGA